>JAGDQP010000567.1:70132-107682 GCA_022664845.1 Lepisma saccharinum | reverse complement strand
AAACATGCGTTGCCCGATACTAAGCGACCTTTTATTTCTTCCGTGACCTCATTTTCGCTTGTTACATTTCCTCCAAGTATTTAAATTTGTTTACTCTCTTTATGACCTCATCCCTAATTCTTATGTTTTTATTTCCTTGCTTTCACGTATTTTGTTTCATCTATGTTTACCTGTAGACCTATCTCATCGCACGCTTCTAGTAAGACATCGGTATTGCTTTGTAGTGCATCTACATCGTCCCCTATTAAATCTACATCATCCACGTATACGAACAGTTGATTCAAACCATTCAATGATAGTCCTTTTTTGTCCCCTTGAATTTTTAAAATTGTATATTCTAACGCAAAGTTAAACAGTAGTGGTGACAAGGCATCGCCTTGTTTCAATCCGATGCGAATCTTGAAACTATCTGACATATTATTACCTATCCATACTCTGCTTATGGGGTCGCTGAGACACATCCTCATAAGCTGAAAAGTTTTTTGCGGAATTCCAAATTGTACCAGGATATTGTATAGCTTTTCCCTTTTAATAGAATCATATGCTTTCTTAAAATCAATGAATAGCTGGTGAACAGTCCGATTGTATTCTCATTTCTTCTCTAAGATTTGTCTCAAGGCAAAAATCTGGTCCAATGTGAATCTATTTCTTCTAAATCCACATTGGTGTTCTCCAATTATTTCATCTATGTATACACTTAGGCGAGTTTGCAGTATATTGCTCAATACTTTGTAACACGTTAGGAGTAACGAGATTCCGCGGTAATTTTTACAATCCGATTTATCGCCTTTTTTATAATCCGGAACTATTATTGAGGTTTTCCATTCCTTTGGAAACTCATCTTTTCTCCATATAGAGTGTATCAATTTATGCAAAGCAGGGATTTTAATTATTTCCTTGCGTTTTAACAGTGTTTCTGTCAGGGGTAACCAGGACTTAACTGGAGCTATTGTCCACAGAGCACGAAAAATAAGACGTCGAAAATTTACTGTTAATTATTTTTCCCAGACCGGGTTCATCCGGTCATTAGGGTCAAGTTTAGATGACCCAATTTCAGCTCTGCTTCGAAAGTTCATTGATATGCTGTAACCATTTTCAAAATATAATTCGTCAGTGGATCAGAAATGGTTTTGTATTATTCCATTTGGCGTAGTCGTGTGTCTATAAGCACACATAGTGAATTTAAATATGTTCAAAATTTAGCATTTCTTTCCGTTCATGGTGATAATGAGCAAGAATGTTCGTGTGCAATTGTTGGAATAGATTGGTCGTTAGTGTGTGTGTCTTCATTACGCAAGCCACGATAGAAATAGGTTGCTTATCGATCGCTTCAAAAATGAAATCAATATTGGTCTACAATAGCAAACGACGATAATTTAGCAGGAGGACCAGTTTTCGAGGTATAGCCTATGGTCGTTGACATGGGGAACATCATTGGTTCAAACATCGACTAAGTTGTCTCAGAGTATTTTCACAGTTCATCTCGTGCGTGATCAAGTGTTCGATTACAACGCTCTCCTTGGAATAAAATGGAAACAACGCCAACACTTAAACTATTATTATTGTGACGTCAAATGCTTAGTTACAAGTCAATCAGAATTTTGCCTGAAATGTCTTTAAGAAGTTTTATCAATACAGAAATGTTAATTAGGTTCTTTCTAAGTATTGTGGTTCAGACCAATCCCTTTTCTTTTCTTTGATCATTCCTTTGCCTTTGAATGTTGGCATTTAATTGCATGGACGATTACAGCACCATCTAGCATCCGAGATTGAAAATATTCCTGAGTACTCATTGACCTTAAGTGTTTTGTCGATTTCATGTCATTAGCCCATGTATTTGTTAGTAGATTCCGTATGATTACTTGTTAGTATATCGATAGAACCCTTTGGAAAATTATGCATTTGCCTTTTGTTGAGTTAAAATTTATTTATGGTCTTTAGGAATCTATAGGTCAGTCCATCTTTCAGTTTTGTCCTCATAAATAAAACAAATATCATCGGAAAATGTGGAGCAAAGTAACGCCAGGTATTATTCAACGCCTTGAATAGTGGCTGGACACGTTAAATACAAGAAATTAACAGACTCTTCAGAAAACTAAATCTCTACTATTATGACGTTTGTTGTGTTAAAGACCTAGACTAGGCATACCGGCACATTAAAGTTGATGCTATTATAAATGATATGTGTTTATTTATGTTCTTTAGGCATCTATAGCTCGCGTCGGAATAAAGGACCCGCGAACGAGTCGTCCAGGCCAGAGTTGAAGGTACCATCACGTCACTTGCCTGGTGTGATTGAGAAAAAGCCCTGAAGAAAGTTCAGTAAAAATGATCGGCCGCTGGTATCGAACTCAGAACTTCCCAAGGGCGAAGCTAATGCTACCAACTGAGATACGCCCGCCCAGTCTATTACAAATGTGTTGAGACATTTGATGACCTCTGCAATGGATGCTTTGTTGCTGAACACGTGTGGCAAATATGCGGAAAAGAAGTGCGTGACGTGATGTGTTACTGGTTATAGTTCGAGTTATATAAGAGCGTGTGTGTATTAACATGTCAGATCTTGTGGCCCGAAGCCCAGACAAGCGCGGAAACAGGTTAAAGCCACACTGACAGAGATTTTGTAACGTTTCTCTCCGTTTTACCAGGTGAATTCCGGCGTGATACCTCAATAAAGTTTCTGGTGGGCTGCTTTCTCAACTCTGCGTATTGGAAAGTGACCACAGAGGGCCGACGTCGTCTCTGAGGGATGTGGTGGGCTTAGGTACAGAGTTATCTACTAAGTGCACAAAGAAAAACATATAACATATTATTACATTATTTATTGGTATGTCCCCATAATTATATAACACCTTGTACCTCGTTTTATCAGACTTGCTAACACAATTCACAACAAGAAAGGAGCAGCTGAATTATGTATTTGAACATTGAAAGTGAAGCCATCCACGATGACAGAGAGAGAGAAGCATGTCTTGATCCTCTTCTCAGCTGATTAACAAGGATACATAATGAGTCTATATTTCTCTTCTCTGTTGCTGCCTTCTTCCTTGTTCTCCTGTCACCTTTCATTTATCTTCATCCGCTTTTGTTTTCACCGGAAGAGGAAATAATAGATGACTGCCTCTTCTTCTGCTTCATGTACTTCATCTTCTTACTCCGAAATTCTCCGAAAACGTAAATCGCTATTCACTTGTTTCTCATTTTATGCTACAACTTGTTACGGCTTCCCCCTGTCGGAAACTCCTTTATGAACGTATTAATGGAAGACAGAACTTACCTTTTAATTTTTGGAAGTTCTATACACACGATGCAAAAACGAAACACTGTTAAGGTTTGATGGATAGTTTGAACGTACTTACAGATGAGCCGTTTGAAAGTGTTTAGGAGTATTTTCAAGGACCATCAGATGATGATGACTGCGACAAGTTTTGAAGAAAGTTTCATAATAGGGGAGTTAATTGACGTCGGGGTGGCCGAGAGGTTAGCGTGCTCGCTTTCTGTGCCTGTAGTCAGAGGTTCAGTTCCCTCCGAGGTCTTTTAAACGGAATGGTTCGGAGCCCCCTTTACCAAAATAAACTGTAGGCCACATCATTCTTAGAAGCTCACTCATCAGCTAGTTTAGGATGTTAATAACAATTGAATCAAACTAAAGTTAACTCAATATTAGTTGCTAGGGGGAGATAAAACGTTCCAGCACAAATAAACAGTATAGAATGAACAATTAGTATGCAGGGATGGCTCAATGCTAGACTGCTCACCTTTGGTGTTAGGGGTCGTCGGTTCGATTCCTGCTCGTGTCGTGTGGGCTTTATGGTGGACAAATACCGTGTGCGTGGGTTTTCTCTGGGTTCACCTGTATCTTCCCACTTTCTTCATTCCACCATTTTCCCATCATCATCCATCCGAACTTAGCCAACGTTCTCTAAAGACCTTTAAAATTAAATAGAAATTCCAATGAGTAGATAGGCTTTGTGATGTTTGTATTTTTATTGTTACATTTCTCGCAGTGAATATAGAATGTCACTTTTTTTTCTTATTTGTGAATTCATGTTACACAGAAGTGCCAAAAATCATGGGATAGCAGAAAGCAATTAGTTGGCTGCACGGAAAACCGGCCGTACGAGTGGTACGACGCGAAGCAGTTGCATAATGGACAGTTGGACTTCTGTGAGTAGAGTGAAACGTCGTGTACCGTGGTGACGGAAATTATCTGCGTTTGAACGCGGGATGATAGTTGGTGCTAGATGAATGGGGCATGCGATTTCAGAAGACGTCCGGACATTAAACTTCACTCGCTCCGCAGTGTCAAGAGTGGACCGTGAGTACAACATTGGAAGCATTACGGCTCATCAGGGACAACGCAGTGGCCAACCACGGTACTAAATGACTGCGACCGGCGACGTCTGGGTAGGCTCTTCCGAACAAGAAAACAAGCAACAGTGAGTGATCAGACAGCAGGAGTAGACACAGGATGTCCCAGCAACGTGTCGCAGAGGTCAGTGTAGCGTAATTTGGTCTCCATGGGATATCTCAATCGAAGATCGACACTCGTGCCGCTACTAATCCCTCCCCATCGGCGACGGCGACTAATACGGGCTCGGAAACACGTGGATTGGGAGGACTGGCAATGTGTAACGTGGTCAGATGAGTCACGTTTCCAATTGATACGCGCGAATAGTAGAGCTGGTGGTGGTTCAGTCATGGTGTAGGCTGTGTTTATCTGGCATGGTTTGGGTCCTCAGGCGAGCCTGAACCGGACATTTACCAGTCAACACTATGTTCAGCGGTTTGGTGATCACCTCTAACCCTTTATTGACTTCGTTTATCCTGCGATGGAATTTTGGGATTTTCCAGGATGACAATGCGCCATGTCACCGGGCCGCAATGGTGCACGACTGATTTGAGGAACATTATGGAAACTTCCAACGCATGATTTTGGCTTCTTGATCTCCGGAAATGAACCCTATTGAGTACATGTGGGATATAATCGAACGGACTATTCGTGCTTAGGATCCTCTACCTGATACAACCACCGAATTGTGGACGGCAATCGAGACTGCATGACTGCACATCCCTCCAGCAAACTGCCAGCGATTTGTCGCGTTCCTGCCACGTCGAGTTGCTGCACTTGGCCGTGCTCTAGGGGGTCCCACGCGTTATTAAGTAGATATCCCATGATTTTTAGACCTTCAGTGTATGTAGTAATTTTAAATGTAGAAATAATGTAAACACATTTTTACTTAATATTTGGTTTATTTAGCTAACAGTACATGCACATCAAAGATTTGTATTGTATTAAATGTCTAAGATTCCATTATCGTATTAATTTGAATTTGAATTTATTTACGCTCTTCAGGAAATTCAGGCTTAGGTTGGGATATAATGCAGCGGAGGATGTTGGAAGGTAGGCGGCAAAGGCCTAGTTTGTAGGTACCATTCTGTTATTTTCCTAGGTGAATGAAGACAAGCCTCAGTCAGGAGAAGCGATCGCTATGCCAGTTTAAAGTACCTTTCTCATTGCTAAGGCGACGATCTACCAACAGAGATACGGCCGCTCGGTCATTGTCTTACGAGAGATAGTTGAATTTATTTTAAGACCTTTAGACAACTATGGCTCAGGCTGTATGGATTATGATGGGATGAATCGGTAGAATGAAGAAAGTGGGAGGAAACGAGAGCACCGCGAGCAAACCCATGCACACGGTGTTTGTCCACCACAAAACCCAGATGGCATGAGCAGGGATCGATCCGACGACCAGAGGTGAGCGCTCTACAAACTGAGTCACCGTGGCCTCTTCCGAGGGATAGTATTTTGTAATACGTATGAAGTAGTTAAAAGCATGATATGTGTGAAATTAATGGTTGTAACTTGCTGCATGAAATGCTCTGGGAAAGATCTCTACTTAAAGAATTGCAATGTACTAATAAAATATCGTATTGTTCCATGTTAGCTTCTTGACTGTAGCTTGAAACATGATAACTGTCAGCTATACAATACATCCAGCTCCGTATACATGAAGTGCGTTAGTTTGCATGTAACGTATTAGAATCAAGTATAGTTAACTTCGGCCATAGAATCTTATGCTAGCATAGAATTGAATTTACAAACATAATTTTTTTGAGAGATTTTACATTCTAAAAATTAATGTAAGCGAGAATGTGGCGAGGAGGATACGTTAAGCATGTAAGCATATATTGTGCCAGAATTTTTCTTCTTATGACATAATTAGAATAAAAACGTTTCCGTTTTTAAAGCTCAAACCTTATAGGTACAAACGATTACAATTTGAATATCACAGCAATACTGGAACACTGATAAAAAAAAACTAAAGGCCCTTTCGTACCCTTTTATATATATGAGGCGGTGAATGGAAAAGTGGTGTAAGTCAACTTGAAGTCAATTCGACGAACAAAAGGCTTCCTTAAAACCGCTGTTATGAAATCCTAAATGAAATCAAAGTAAGTGCTGCTATCTGTTCGGTTAACAAGAGAGTTACGACTTGCATCACTTTTCCATCAAATAGATTTGAATATTGAAAATACAGATGTGACCTTAACTCAATATTTATTTTAAAAAAAACTGACTTACCCCACTTTTCCTTTCACTCCCTCAAATGGTGTAATGGAAAAGCCATGTTAGAAAACATATGTTTGAAAAAGTTGTTTTCCTTTTCAACACAACGAGCTTCCACATAGAGCTATGCTATAATTTTACAGAAGTGATGGATAATTCATTTCATTCAGATAAAAAATGGATCTTTTAAACCACTACAACCTTATCGCAGTACCGATTGTTCTGCACAGGGTTTCCAACCTACGCTCCGCGGGCTGACTGAATCCGAAACAAATCCAAAATTACAGCTACTATATTCTACATTGAATCTATGAGAAAATAGCTTGAAGCATAATTAATTTGGTCTTTATTTTAAAATATTCTGCAGAGTGCAGATAATTACTAAATTACTTGTTATAAAAATGTTAATACAATTTGTATCTTAAAATTGTTATATTACTGTTGAGTTGATTCTTTTTAATGTGTCCCTAACCCTTTTCTTCCTTAGTCAATTTGTCCCGCTGATAAAAAAAGGTAACAAACAGCTGTTCTACAGAAATATCTCCATACTCTATAAGTGGTCTTTTCTGTCCCAACACACTTGCTCCTACCATTCGATAGGGATAGTTTTCATGCGATAGTTCTGTTTCATTCAACGTTGAAATAACAATAGCTTGCGCACTATATGGTCTAACATGATAATCTAGTAATTGTTTTCCTTCTGTAAACGATTCTTATATCTGCAAAAGACAGGGTTACCAGATGTCTAACTTTCGAATGACATGCCCTATTTTTTTTCATCTTATCCTCCTGTCCTCTCTCCTTTAATAAATATCGTACACGTCCTCCGTTCTGTAGTGACCAAGTTAAAAGGTTCAGAATTAGACATATGCGTTCTCCTCTATCTCCCAATTCTTAATTTTAATAAAATGTTCGTTACAGAAATATCAAGCAAATGCAAATGCATCATTTGGTAAACACTTTCCATTTTCATTACATTTTTTTTTTTACTTAATAGAAAGACACAATTGAAACGTAAAATTTTATGTAACTTGTCCTGTAAAAACGGATATTTGAAAGTAAGAAATTCGTCTGTTCGTCACAGTTCCTTTATCGGATCTTAAATGAAAGGTCGTCATAGTTGTCTACTAATCTTAGCTTAGTTGTCCTCCGCTGCTAAAAAATGATTTGGTAAATTTATTAAAAAAAATGTTTAACTGCTGTCAAATCTATCCGACCATTGCAAGAAAACAGTACCTTTTTATTCTCCTCTACCTTAAAATGCGTGTCTACTATTGGAAGATTTTTTTTCAAGAAGACGAAAAGAAAAACATTGTATTATTATGAAGCAGTTTCTGAAGTTTAATCGAGAAGATTGCATATTCACCCTACTCCCCACCCCCCACACGTTCCTACCTTATACGAAATTTCTTGTTATTATTAAAAGAAAAATGGCAAACACTCCTCCATTATGATAAATTGCCTCCACTTTCATCAATTTTCAACGCTTCAGCAGAATTAACCATGATGTGCGCATGCGCAGAAAGAATCCTCATTGTTTATTGTCCTTACTAACTCAAAAGCTGCCTTTTGGTTATTAGATGAAAGACATTTTTATAAAGAAAATATGTTATTGTAAACTTACATTAATAGATTACATGCAGAGCGATTCTACATTGCAGTGTCCCAGGGCTCTTATGTTTGGCAGACCATTAATTCAGGATCAGAAGTCAACCAGATACCACACCAAACTTGCAGTAACTTTGTAGCAAGATTGGCATTGCAATCTTGCAGCAAACTTGTTACTATCTTACAGCAAACTTGTTACAATCTTAAAGCAAACTTGATACAATCTTACAGCAAACTTGTTACAATCTTACTGCAAACTTGTTACAATCTTACAGCAAACTTGTTACAATCTAGCAGCAAACTTGTTACAATCTAGCAGCAAACTTGTTACAATCTTGCAGCAAACTTGTTACCATCTTGCAGCTGACTTGTTACAATCTTACAGCAAACTTGTTACAATCTTACAGCAAACTTGTTACAATCTTGCAGCAAACTTGTTACCATCTTGCAGCTGACTTGTTACAATCTTGCAGCAAACTTGTTACAATCTTGCAGCAAACTTGATAGTTGACAAATGCCAATTTGTTACAAACTTTGTACTCCGAACTTTCTACAACCCTTTCAGGACAAATTTAATACAAACCTTGAGTTTTAAAACGTTGGTACACCAACATCGAGCCTATGGTGGAAAAAAAATTCAGTCTGCAGTGGGGTTCGAAACCTTCTGATTGATTTGTTGTCCGTCACTCTAACGCCACCGTTCTTCGCCTGAATGAAGTACATTTTACTAGTCCTTTCATGCTACAAAGGCAGTTTCTGAAATAAAAGGAGCTTAAATTCGAAGCTGGAAAAGTTTATTGATCCTGTGTTAGAGCTATGAAGCAGACTGATTCGTGACTTTTTACAAGCGAGTCACCTCAAGAGTAAAAAAATGATGTGTACTTTACTGTTCGGGCAGATGCCATTTCTCAAATAAACTGGCAGCCCATTTCCCAGATAGTACATTAGTTTAAACCAAGTTTCGAATAGCTTTGATTTTTCCTTTCGGTGATAAACTTACAGTGATTTTTGCTGTTGTATTACTAACTGGAACTCCGGTGTTCCACAAAAAAACAAGTGTTTTTTATCATAACTTCCTTTTGTTCGTACTTATACATATTTCCTCCCCCTTTCCACCCTTCTGTATTTTTCAACATTTTACACAATTTTCAAAATTGTATGCATTTCCCGAAAATAAGTTGAACAATTGAAGTTAGATAATTATTCTTATCCTTCATTATACATAATACAAAAAAAAAGGACGCAACATGTCATCGCCCCAAACAATAAAATATACACATCATTATGACTTTCCTGAAGAGACTCGCCTATGAAAAACCAACGAAGTAGGATTCATATTTCTAAAACAGGGTCAATGAGCTTTCAAAGTTTCGAATTTCAGCCTATATCGGAACATTTACTTCAGAAACCGTCTCCTTAACATAAAAGGACTACTAAACAAAATAATTTTAAAAAAACATTTTTAAAAAATACGCTTTATTAAGATGCACTAAAAAGTAAAAATAAATAAATAAATAAATTTTATTATTTTTTTTTAATCGGAAAATAAAAGCGTGGGTGTTCTTAGATATTATGATTTTATGATAAGATAAGGAAGAGCACCCACGATTTTATTTTCCGATTAAAACAATTAATTCACTTTATTATTATTATTTTTTTTACTTTTTAGTGCATCTTAATAAAGTGTATTTTTTAAAAATCTTTTAATTTTTTTCTGTTAAACTGCCTGCGAGATAGGTAACCAAAACTTCACACAATAGATGCGGCGTTGCGTGCATTTAAGGATAATTTCCAATAATTTAATTAATTAATTAATTACAGTTAACTGGATTATTCTGTCGTATATCTAATGATTGAATATTGTGTTGTCATCGGAAGCAAGCAAGTTGACAAAATTTCAAAGAAAAAGGATGATGGAAAGTGAGATTAAAATAAATTACAAGATTTGTACCAGAGAAACTTACAGAGAAAGTTAATATCAAGCGTATAAATAAAAGATGGATAGGAGTGGCGAGATGGAGCAGTCCATAGAGGTAACGGACTACAAAACAAACTGAAGATCCTAGGTTCGAGCCCCAATCCAGGCATGAGAAATCTTTTTCCACCACAGACATGTTTATGCCAAATTTCGCATGTGTCAACTTGCAAGTTTGTTACAAGATTGTAACAAGTTTGCAACGATGCGACGCCATACTTTGGGCCAACATGTAAAGCCAATCCTCGTAAAAACTTACTACAAGTTTGGGTGGTATCTGGGATGTTGAGTAATGTGTGTGTGTATGTATATGCAATATGATATTAAGTTTTGTGTTGATAGTATAATATTCCTGAAATGTAATATCTTTAAGTGCAGTGCGTTCCCTAGGGAAACGCGAGGAAGGCAGTTTAAGACAAGACTTGTCATCTTCCACGACGTAAGTAAAACGTCACTTTCCCCCCCCCCCTCTCTTTGTTTTGCTCGCTCGCCCACTTTTCTCTCTCTCCCAATGATTAAAACTAGCTTGTATTTACAGCTTCTACCCTTCTCCATCTAACGCATTCTTATTCATATATCTTAAAGCACCTCAGGGGAATTGACATTATCCACTATTAATATAAGTAAAAGAATCGTTCAAAAATAATTATATTTAGGTGAAAGAGGTGTTGTTTAAAAGTTGGAAAAGATAACCTTTGATCTATTGAAACCTGTCTAGCCTGGAAATCAAATGCGACCCCGACTGCGGCCCAACCAACTAGCACTCTGGAATTAGTCGATGGAAAGTCGGCGTGACATATAAGTGGCGTTTGGTCGTTGGGCCATTTTCCAGCTCGTCGTCGGGATCGGCATAGAGGCATAACCCCGCTAAAAAAAACACCCGCTGCCATTGGTTGCTTGTCGGTTTTTCAAATCCCAACGTCGGCCCCGTCCTTGCCGAGCAAATTCCGACGTCGCCTGGTTTGCTGGGTAAATATACGTATTTTTGGAGAATCTTTGTTCTTTTAAGCTTCAGCAAAAAGTGCTGGGAAGCCATGTACAACCGCTATGTCCGTCCGCCTGTTTGTTCTTTTGTCGACAACTCAACTCAGAAACTACTAGGGTTACGAAGGTGGTTGAGGTGTCGTTGGAAAAATGTAGCCGACAGGAGTTTAAACCTATATTGATATTCAATATTCGATCAGTGTGCATGGAGATAGGGGGGCGGGTCCATTTCCTTTCAGTAATTTTCAACTCAGGAGCTACTACAACTAAGAAGGGTGACGTTGGAAAGGTATCGATGAGTTCGACCCCGTACAGATCATCCAGATTGGATGACACGGTCCTGAGATAGGGGCGGGGATCCATTCCACTTAATGACTTATGCCTTGTTTACATTACTTACATCTTACCATGGTTAACGTTCACCCGAGTTCATTTTAGTAATGTAAACGGTAGTTACCGTTAACGCGGGTTCCAAATTTAACCAACATCAACTTACGACGGTTATCTTCTTACGTTAGTTATCTAAACGCAAGATGGCCGTTAAGCGCAGCTCACTTCGTGAGTTTATCTCTTTCTTTATCGAAATATATAGTACAATAGTGGTACGTACTACTTTTAAAATATAAAATAATAATGGCAAAACTAAGTTACAAAATGTGACGCTACAATCAATTCATTTTCGTTCATTTTTTTTTACAATTTAATTCTTTCCCGTTTAACAAGCAGATTCTTTACTCTACGGAAACTTCTTCCTGTTTCTTTACAGAGAATGGTAGAACAAGCACGATAACCAAGTTAAGTTCGGTAGTCTGAACGCAAGTTAATTTTACTCATAATTCTTAGCATCGTAAAATTTTAGTAATCTAAACAAGACGTTACAGCTCAGAAGCTACTAGGGCTACGAAGGTGGTTAAGAAGTTGGGAAGGTCTTGACAAGGTGAGTTTAAGTCCGCATTAGTTAATTAATGTATATAATTTACTCTAAACAATGTGGAGAGATTTATAGAAATAAAATTATTAGAAGTTGAATGGACATACGTCTTTTGACGACCACTCTTCTAGAGATAAGAACGGAGAAGATAGTGCCCAGGGCCTTGGACTAAGTACCACTTAAGTGTTTAATTGGTGAAAACTCATCTCTGTCAGAAGGGAATGAAACAGGAAACATCCGCGTGCCTCCCCAGTACTGATCCGCAGTCAGTGATCGTACCCACTAGGAAGTGGGAACCGGGCAACTCCGAGCTTACAAACACTTTTTTTTTTTTAAAAAAATAACCAAAGTTATGTTACAAAAAAATAGTTCATACAGATTACTCACGAAAATAAGAAATAACGTATAGCACAAAAAAAAGAAGAAAACAAAGACGCTTAGATCGAAACAAGAAACTCTTCTCAGAGGAACGGAAGCTTCATTCGGATACAAAAAAAAAGAAGGCTATCAAGATTAATGTTTTGTCCACGGCCATAAAATCCGAGATTCCGCGATGCGTGTAGCGAAAAATTGAATTCATTGGAAGAGCAATGACGAAAAAAAATGGAAAAGACTGGAGACAAGGAGGCTTTCATATAACTTAAAGACTTCTTATTTGTCTACTAAAAAGAAAAAAGAAATATAAAACAGGAAAAAGGACCTTCGATGTGACCTTTTCCTTAGAAAGAGTAGAAAAACGAATTGAGAAGAAGAATAAGCCAATGTTTCAAACAATATGTGAATATATTGCTAGGAGTGTGGTATGTAATTCTTTAGAGTAATCATCCAGGGCAATCCTCCAGAATTTTAAAATGAAATTGACTAAGTTTGCGTTTTCATCACGCAAAAAGTACTTGACCGATTGCAATGATTTTTCCAACATGATTAGACATTGCACCCATCTGGGAAGTTATCATATCAGTTTGATTCTAAAATTATTATCTTCAGAGATATAGCTAGGATACAAAATAGCGGACACAAAAAAATATATATTTTCTCACCGTTTGAGCCAGAGATACGAAATGTGGCACAAAGGTGTATTACCAAGAGCAGCTTAAGTAAATATTACAATATTTTCAAAAAGTCGCTATCTTGGATATAAAATGGCCACCCAAAAACGATTTTGCACCCTGTTCGAGCTGGAGGAATGAAATTTACTATGAAGGTGTACTATCAAGAGTAGGTCACGATAATATAAGAAAACGTTAAAAAAAGTCGTCATCTTAATCCAAAATAGCCGCCCAAACCAGTGAAACTAGAGAAACGAATTTGGTATGAAGGTGTACCATCACGAGTGCGTTACAATATATATGGCAATCCTCCTTTATGAGGGCGCAGCCCCCGGAGGGGTGTATGGGGTCAGATCTTCACCATGGGGCGAAGTACCCCGGAGAGTCTAGTTACGATAAAGGAGGCGCAGCCACTCAAAACTCCCCAAGTTAGGGGCGCAGCCCGCCACAGGGAAGCGAGTATTAACTGTTGCCAACATATTTTATTCATCCCTCACAAACGAGCGTACAAGAACACTTAAGACGTGCCCTTTGCTTTGATTTTTATTTAAGGTTAGTGCAAGGCAATGATCTAAACCTAGATGGCGACACTACCATTCTATGATTCTAATATTTTTTTTAATCTTTTCTCTTGCACCAAATTGTAATGCTACTTCTTCAAATTCAAGCTAAGCTGGCTCAAAGAAAATACGTAACTATTTTGATTGTTGTACTCAGCGAGTTCATGAAACCAACGGTAGGAGATTTCTCAGATTTTTAACATATTCTGCACTCTGGCGAGGGAAAGAGGAACTTCCTTATTTTCAGGACTGGATCATTGCAGCAACCTCCGAAAGTGAGGTTTGGACTAACATGTTTTGTAACCTACATCTAGGTGAAAGTGTGTGTGAAGAAAATTAGTGAAATAGTGTATGGAATAGTGCTAAGTGCTGTCTGTTGCAACGATATGGAGAGGAGAAGAGGAGGAGTCCCTGGAATCAGCCCCGATCGGCTGATCTGGAGGAGGGATCCCTCTGCCCAGGGGCCTGAATCAACTCTACCAATCAACACCATCGCCTGAAGATGTATGAATGAATGTATAAATGTGTTGTAATTGTATGTGATGTCCATGTGTCTTATAAATAAAAATTAGTAGACTACCAGGAAATAATAATATGTTATTGGAGGGGAGGATTGCTATTAGGCTGGGATTTTTAGGGATAGTCAGTAATGTTGGGAATAGAGATAGTATCATATAGTAATATTGGGAATAGACATACATTGGAGGATTTTGTGCAAGTAATAATAACTCTATAGGTATAGATAGATAAACAAAGTAAGAATTAATAAAGAATAAGTAATGAACATAATAATAATGGAAATGATTGAGTATGAATGGAAATTTAAATAAAAGAGAAGCTACAAGTAAATTAGTATATTTAAAGAATCTAATTAATTAATTAATGAAATAATAATATAATAAATACATAAATAAATAAGAAAAGAATAAACTAAGCTGTAAATTGTAATACTCAAGTCTCTCTAATGTAAACAATGTATATGAAAAGAAAAGAAAAGAAAGTTAATTCCCCCCAATCGCGGAAATAGGGCCCAGGTTTCTCCGCCGGGAACTGGGCTATTAGAAATATCCCCTATAGCCCTCCTAACAACACTAACTTTGAGCAAACAGGTAATATTGACTCCGTGTTTTGATGCTGAGCAGGGATCGAGGTGGGGAGACGGGACAGGGGATGGCTTCCCCCAACTTTGTAGAGAATCCGTTTCCAATTCGTTGTACCCCTCAGGTACTCGAAACAAAGTTGTGTCAAAAAGACAAAGAGGTAAGGGTGGCTAGGAGGGTATCAAAAATAAATAAAAAATATGTGAATTTTGTGTTCAATGTTTGCATTGTGCATAAAGAAAACAAAATAATCTAACCTGACTTATCTAACCTATTTCAATGAAGCAGAACAGATTTCAAAAGTAGAAAGGAAGAAAATGTAGTGTTCCTTTAAAAATAAAAGTTTACGTGGACAGGATTCGATCCAGGATCAATTAGCACATTAATGCGATGATTTCTTTACCAGAACACGAAGGCAATTGCTGCTCAAGGCTTTCCTAGTGTTACCAATAGCTTCAACAGTCTGTTAACAGAGTGGATTCTATAGTCAGGGAGTTTACTGTGATGATACGCTCTTTTATGTTTCATGTCCGTGAACATACAGAAGACAAAATGGTGCTGTAATTCCACTAACAATGGCAAAGACTCCGGTTCCTTGATAGCATTTTAACCATGCAAGCATGATTTTTTTTATAATATAGGCTGGCAACACTGACAGCTTCAGTGCTTGGATACAGAAATACCCACAGTACTTTTCTATTGTGTCGAATAATATTGATGCTAAGTTTGGTGCAGCTAAGTATAACTGAATGGAAACAATTTGAATAATCAATTATATTGTTTGAAAATGGGTTTGCAACACTGAACTGCTGCACCAAACAAGACTGTTCCGCCGGTTTTGTGCTGGTCTAGCCAAAACCTTTCCAACGACACCTAAGCCACGTTTCTAACATTACACCCTGATATATATTTTTGGGCATGGATTGGAAACTATGGACGGGTTGAGTTCTTGGGAGGCAGGAACACCCATTATATGTTGCTATTGTGTCAAATAATATTTTTGCCAAGTTTGGGAAGTAATTGAAAAGAAGAGATAAGTTAGTTTTTTTTAAATAGGTTGGCAACATTGGTAAGTGGGTTGCTTGGAGGCGTAAGCGACTTCAATGTTTATTTTATTGTGTCAAATTATGTTTATGCCTAACCGAATTCCCATTAACACAAAAACGTGCTTCAAACGTTGATTTTTGGTGTAGTTCGTTGATTAAACGTTATCGGTTGAAAAAAGTTGGGTTAACTTTAAATCATATTTCAACAAAGACTTGATATCGTTGAAAAGATGACAATTTAACGTCGATTCAACTGTTATTTTCAACTATGGTATAGATTTTGCTTCATGGAATTCTTTCTAATTTAATGGAATAAAATTTGTAATTAAAAGCTAATTGAATGCCATTAACTATTATTTTGTGTTCTCTTTTGCATGTTGAAAACACGTAGCACATTTTCAACCTATATTCCAATGAAAATTTGATTTCGTAGATAGGACGTTAATATGGCGTGTTTTTAGCTATTATATTGAACTGCGCACTGGATTATATTTCCAAGTTAATTGCATAAAAATTGTGCTTAAAAGCGAATATAATAAAATTAACTACGTATCTCGTTTTCATGTGCATGTTGAAATTAGATTGAATTTTAAACTATATTTCAACGAAGATTTAATTTCGTTAATAGGGCGTTAATGTGAAGTGTTTTCAACAATGGCATAGTTTTCGTTTTACATGCGTTTTTCTAATGCAACATATTACACTTATTGAGAAATACAAATGAATAGTGCAGCGGTGGTCAGTGAAGGAAAAATGTACATAACAAAGAAAAATAGAAAGTATTCTTTATTCTTATTCTTACATGATGGTGAAACGACGCGTCTGAATTTGTAGCGCTTTCAAGACTGTCTTTCTTTTTATAGATACCGTAAAGAGTAGTGAATCTCAAGGTGACTCCGTAGTCTAGGAGTAACGTGTCGAGCTACCAACGACAGACATTTGGCTTATTTACTGTTGGAAAGTTAATACTGTACATCATGATGAAAGCAACGGACAAAGTGCAACTAAATATCTATACCAGCAGACAGCAACAATGCTCTGTTTTGCCAACTTTATTGTTCGCTTTTTGATTTCAACTAGTTTCTTTTCAACTATTAATCAACGTCGAATAAACCTTTGACGAGGCGAACATTTCGGTACTAAAGTTTTGCCCACCGTTTTCCAACGTGTATGTGCTACTGGGGAAAGGGATTGTTGAACGTCGTTCAGAAACCAAGACATACGTGTTTACTCATAAAAAACGGGGAAGTTAGTAAAAAAAAAAAATAATATAGAAAACCGAAGCCGTGAAAAAGGATAATAGGATCTGACGTTCAGATCTTTTTTTGAAGTCCGATTATTTTCTCTCGCGAAGTTCTGAACACCGATCCGAACGACTCAGATTTCCACGAAATTCGATTCCCTACCACGAGATGATGTTCTTCTTGTAATTAGGAAAGACACAGAGAAAGCAAGAGGAAAACGCTATCTATGTGTGAGTGTGAGCGTGTGTGCCAGAAGAAAAAAAGGGGGGGGGTGAAAGAGAAAGTCTGGTAGCTTCGGAAGACATGATACTCAAAGCCAAGAAGAAGGAATGAAGTGTTGAGTTAGAAAATGAGATATGAAAAACAGAAAACTTGTCCGCTCTTAAAGTAAGATTTGGTAGAAAAAAATATTATACCTTCTCCTATGCGTATTGTACCTTGCGAGTGTGTGTAATATGTCCTGCGTACAATTTGTATGCAGCTGTGAGAGGGTGGATTGTGTATGCAGTTTGCTGTCTGAAATGAATATGCAAATGTCGTTTGCTCATTTAACTGAAAAGAGAAGGGGGACAGAGACATCGTGGCTGTATTAATGATGGCTCTCTTTGAAGCCAGAACTAAATTCATGACTGGCCATTTATGGAAATAACTACAAAGTAAAGAGAAAATGACTTTTGAATGAGGATTGTTTATACGGCCAGAATGTTCTTGGCAAAATTAAAAAAAGACATTGAAGATAATTTAAGGATAATTAAAGGAAAATGAATTTTAGTGATTATCATTTAGTGACAAATCAAAGCTTAGTTTTCAAATAGAAAGAAATTATCTTTTTTTAAAAAAAAAATAATAACTAAAGTGGTGAGTATCCATAAGGCTGGTATTTTGCCTTAAGATTTCCTAAAAGATGCTAGTAAAAATTTCTTAATAGATCAAAATGTCATCTAACGTTTTGTATTTTTATGACAATAGCAAGACACTAAAAAATAGTAACGGTTCGAAAATATTTGTCAAGCGTGATTCTGAATTATCGAGGTAATATAAGATACAGGGGCCTAATATTACCTAGTTGACTTTACATTTTGCATTCTTTCTACATTTTCAACATTTTATTGCGTCATTTTCATTTTCAAAAGAAGAAACTTTTATCTTAATAGATGGAAGTGCATCTAAAACAAGTAAGCAAAAAGAGGATTTTTTAAAAAACACGCTTTATTAAGATGGACTAAAAAGTAAGAAAATAATAAATTGAATTAATCTTATGAATCAGAAAATAAAAGCGTGGGTGCTCTTAGATATTATGATTTTATGATAAGGTAAGCAACAACACCCACGCTTTTATTTCCCGATTCATAAGATTAATTCAATTTATTATTTTTTACTTTTTAGTCCATCTTAAAAAAGCGTGTTTTATAATCAATTTTTAATGTATAATAGATGAATATTAAACTCCCTGCGAGATAGGCAACCCAAATTTCACAATGTAGTTGCAGCGTTGCGTGCTTTTAAGGATAATTTTGAATTATTTTAATTAACTAAATTAATTACAGTTAACTGGATTATTTTGTCATATATGTAACGATTGAATATTGTATTATCATCGGAAGCAAGCAATTTTATAAAATTTCAAAGAAATTGGATGATGGGAAGTGAGTTTAAAATCGATTGCAAAATTTGTACCGAACAGACAGACAAGAATGCGGGTTAATAAAAACGTGTAAAAAAGATTATGGCTATGTTCTCATCGGAAAGAACTATTACAGATCCCATCCTTTTTTCAAGTGGAAATTTCTCATCTTTACTCCACTGCAAATTCACTTGAAAGGAGTGGTCCCTCTTTCCGCACTCAAAAGATGAATATATTCCACTCAAAACGAAGGGAATTCCGTTCTTTGAATTTAGTGCGTACAGACATACAATAAAGAGAAAATGATGCTTCAACGTCTCTGCCAAGGTGATTTCAATAACATCAAAACTTATACCCCTAACCGATCGAGGTGAATTAGTGGTAGAGCGTTGACTTAGTTTTCGGGAGGTCGTGGGTTGAATCTCAACGGCCGACCATCCTGATTCAAGTTTTTCCATGGTTTTTATTCAGCCACACCAAGCAAATGCCTGGATGGTACCTTCAACCTAGGCCCTGTCCGACACCTTCACTACTCCATCCCGACCTGAGCCTTAGATGCCTAAAGGCCATAAATAAAATTCAAATTCAAAATCAAAGCTTATTGCGAACACGTTTATATTCTCTAAATTATGACCTGCGGCATACAGAACACATTGTTTTTTATATAAAAAAGAATACCCCAAAATGGTAATTACCACCTTTGGCATTTTTACCTTTTATGGAATCTGAAAGATAGATAGAGAGAAGAGAAGAGGAGAGAGAGAGAGAGACAGACAGAGAGAGAGAGAGAGAGAGAGAGAAAATATCAAACTACATGGCAAATGTGATTATCATCCAGGCTACAGCTGTTAAACTGAACATTTTGCATATGGCGAAAACATTGGAAGGCAAATAAGGTTGCTTGAAAATATGATTTCCTGCTGCCTGCAATAATTCGATATGCTGACTACTGAAGTTCGAAGAAAGATTATTTCACACAATGGAACCAGGGTTTATTTTGTAAACCGAGCCAGAATTGAGGGATGGGTGAAGGGAAGGCAGTTCAGGAAGGGAGTCACAGACACTTATTGGGTTAAAAGTGACATGATTTGAACACTAGTGGTGTCATCAGCTCGTTCAATTTTAGTCACTGAACTCGGACAAAAATTAATTAAACCCTGTCAAGAGTTAAACACGATTATAATGAAATTAAACACAGGAATTGTAGTCATCTACTTCTAATGTTCCTAAAAGTTTTCTTATATTTTGTAATTACAGAACTCATACAGGATCTAAGATATTGTATGGATGGGGATATTTGTAGGAAAACCTGCGTACGGCTAGTGGTACGAGGGCCATCCAGAAAGTAAGTTTCCCTCACGACCAACAATTAGCAGGCCTTGCGTTGCGAGAGACTAGTGCACGTGCGTGGGAAATTCACGACTTGGCAATCGTATGTGCAAAGTGGTACTTCCCGACTGTTCACGGTAGCAAGTCGGCTGAATATAGTGGCTCTTATTCTATCTCCTTCCGACTGCGAGGTTTTGTATGTGATAAAGGTTTTGAACGCATAGAGCATAGCGCGGATCGAAATTCATCGTCAGCTGTGTCAAGTGTATGGGTAACCTACGTTTCATCGCCTGTGATGGTCCGGTCCAGAAAACCTATAACAGGGACAAAGTGATCGAACTTGAGTAGTGAGCTAATACTGTTCCTATTGACCTTGGTTCGACCCTCGTTACGCCTCGATAGCAGGGAAAGCAACATCGAGTTTTGCCCTGTGGGTTATTGCGTGAGACTACTCCGTCACGATCTTTATTTCTCCCTTGTGGGAGGCCATGCGGACGTCCGCCAAGTAAGTGGGAGGAAACAGGCTCCATCCGCCAATTAGAACACTTGAAGTGGGAGTTCACAGGCACTGCGATCTCCCCAATGTTGTGGGAGAATGGGATTTCCTGCACCAACCACCTTCAGTCATCGTGAGAGGGAACCGAAATTACCTCCACCAATTTGTGGGAGAATGTAAATTTCTCCCTAAGGATCATTAATTCAAAAGTCTGGTCTCTATCCGATTATTTATTTCTAATCGTTGGATCCAGAGTGAGATAGAGAGATAACAGAGTGATTTTTTTAAATAATAATGTTGTAACATTATAGACAAATCTGTCTCGTTCTGCGCCGTAATGCAAACCACCTTTAGCATAACATGCTTTAATCACAAAGTTCTGGACATTGACCGAAATTAATCTCCCACTCGCGTGTAAGAATAAGTCATTATATGTTAGGTCTTCCCTTAGTAATAATGAATATCCGGTCGAAGTTTGTATATTATAATTAACAATAGATTGATAATGGGGAACGTTCCATGCAATGGCCTTAGTCTGCTGTATAACCGCTATTTGTATGACACTGGAAACCAAAACGCGCCGAAAATCTGCTATTTTGACTGCATGCTCAGCTTTATTAGCATTAGAACTACATACAGTTAATGTGTGCAGTTCGGAACTCATTTGATTGCTAATCCAAAGCAATCCCACCAATATTAGCTGTAGCACAAACATAGTAGCACTGTAGACTCTAAAAAGCGTATAACTTAAAGAAAGTACATTCCTGTTCTCCCAAAGTGTTCACTGTGGGATGTCTGTAGCTACTTACGACCTTCACTAAACTGGGATTCACTAACTTCAACACTCTGAACCTCTCTGGGGGGAGCACCTGTGTCCCCTCCTGAAGTTTGAGAACGTGTCAATCGACTGGTACTTTCTGCCTTAGCCTTTTGCTTCTTTAGCGCCCGAAGTTTGGATTTTGACAACAATGATTTGGCGTCTTCTTTCCCACTTTTTCGTTTACTTCTTTTACCAGAACCTGCTTCCACTGTTGCGTCAGATGACGATTTCGATACTGTACCACCTTCCTGAATGGTTTCTTTTTCACTACTCGTATCTCCCAACGAGAACCGTCGAAAAACACTTTTTTAAACATCTTTGTGTAGTATCCTCTATTATAGTTGCCTTACCCCCACTACTATCACTAGCACCAGTTATATTAGAAATATTAGTGCGCGTTTCTACTACTGTAGTTTCCTGCTCAGTAAATGCACTTTCTTCTACCAACTAACTGTGTCTGTGTTTCTTTTCCTTCCTCTAAGTTTTGCTCGTCTACTCCCACCTCCTTTACTTTTCCCTCCTCTCCTGTAGGTTTCGGGAGCCCCGCTGTTACACGACCTTGCTCGGTGTCTTCCTCCTGTAGTAAACCCGGGTTTCCAGTAGTATCCAGATTATTAGAAAATACTCTCGGTTTCGTACCTGTGAGTACCGGAAATGTTTGGAAATTAAATGGAATATGCTGATCACTATTGGACATCGAGGAGGGCATTGACCCTCTTTGCTCTTTCACTCCCTGGTCTCTTATGCCCTCAACCGCTCTTTGTACGCGTGTTTGCACCTTAAAGTTGAAAATTGTCATAAACTGAGGCATGGGGGATTTTAGTTCGAAAAATTGTATCAAACGTTTTCCGGAATATACGTTCAAGAAATTTGAGTTTACCGGGAAATATATCTTTGATACGCGGGATTCTGTTCCGTATTGACAAAATATTTGTTTTACAGTCTCGTCTGAAGTTTCTAAAGGTATATTCTAACTCGATTTCACCGTAGTCTTACTAAGTTCTAAAGTAACCTGCAAATTAATACGCTCATTCACGTGCACATATAATATCGTTCCTTCACTTAGTTCGAATGCTCTTTCCGCTGCTTGTTTAGACGTTCTCTTGATAAAGCATGGTTTGTAATAGCTAACCGCCTCGACGAATAATATTTCTTCCAAACTCAAGTATAGGTCCCGTCTAATAGCGTCATGAATACTTGTCAAACTTAACTTCGTAGTTACGTTACCCAATTCCACACGCAAAGTATTGGTACGTTTAATAGCTGTACTAGGCCGAGATGCCATCACTGTACTTCAAAAGTAATAATATTCTATATTCAATATCATCTACGAGCACACAAAACTAATACTTGTACCGTCTCTTGCCTGAATCTCTCTGTTTTCACAAAGCACGAGACCAGACCTCCTCGCGCTAGCGCGACTCGACTGGTTCTGTGCCACGACGGCTCGGTAAAAAAAAGACGTAGTCGAGAATTAGAACAACACCCCTGTCCCCTAAAGAGAAGAGAAACTAGGACAGTTTATTCTTCAACTTTAGTACATCAAGAATGAGGCCAACAAACTGATTATTATGATACAGGCCCATTTTCCACGAGAAAAATATTTAACAACTAAACAACAATGTCAGTTTACACAAGCAAAAATTAATTAACACCATAACATGTACCTTAAATACTCGAAAACTAAAAGAAAACAAATGGGAAACAACTAACATAAACTGAAAGAAAGGAGACGTTTCCGTTACCCAAAAGACAAATAAAAATAACACGTAACAGGGAAAGAGAGATAAAAGACTGTGAAAACAGTGGCTTGTTACAGACATCTGTACAGACATCGTCCGACACGGTGAGAGGCCTGTACCGTCCACCGGCTTCAATCAGAAAGGTGATAAAATTTCCAGCTTTACCTGTAACGGTTGGTTGGAAACTCTATTAATAAACGATAAAAGAATAAATTACAAAATTAAGTGAAGGTGTTCTATTAAGAAAATATACATGTTAATGAAACCATCTATCGAATTAGCATACAACATATGAAAGAGGGAATCGTAGAGATTTTTTTGTACATTTTTCATCAAGATGTACATAATTTGGTACGGGAACATTCACCATTACCTTAACGACATTCTCTTTCGTCGTTGAATTGGTCGCAGCGAACCTCAAATTAGGTGCTCTCTACGAGTGGCCTCCTAGGTCACCTGACGTAGCCCCGTGTGATTTTATTCACTTCTAAGCATGCATTAAGTATTACATACTGTCAACAGTTCTGGATGAATGTGTTGTCGTGCAACGGAGATGATGGCGAAGGCAGAGAGGAATTCAAATATGGCTTTGATGTTGTTTATGTCACTATATAGAGCATTTGTAGATGATAAATTTTAAATCGTTTTTAAACAATTGTTTGGTAATCACTCTGTTTGTGTAACGTCTACGTGTAAAGACATTTGGGTCTTATGAAAATTTTTTGAACAACCTATGCATATCAATCGACATTTTTCAGTAAGGTAAAAGTAAAGCTATACCCTGTGCGATACGCACACGGAGTGAACGGCGCATGGGGGATATGGAGGTAAAGCCCCACATATTGTCAACCTACGGTACGTAGTGAGTTTTTCAGTACCAGCTGATAATAATTCATAATAATAATCTTTACAAAGAAAAGAAAATATGACACTTTTTGATATGGCAGATTCAAAGATTTGGTGATCCTAATAATGTAACGTGTAAATAAGGATAGGGTTGCCACGGAACACTTCCACGATACAAAAACTTTACCATTCAGATTTTAAAGTTGGTTTACAGGGCTCACCTGGACTTCTTCTGAAGTTGAAAATTATACAACCGATTTAGCTAAAATTAATCGTAATTTATTCTGAATAGTTGCATATTTTTAAAAATAATCGACTCTTCTTCGTTAATTAGGAAGATGGTTCTCGGAATTTCAATTTTGATGTTCTTATTTATGGCCTTTAGGCATCTACGGCTCAAGCCGGGATAGGGGAGTGGGAAGGATTCGGGAAAGTGTCGGCCAGGACCTATGTTGAAGGTGCAATGCCGACATTTTCCTGGTGTGACTGAGGATATTTCACTGTGGAATTTGAATACAGTATCAATGAAACACCACTAGTCCGAGTAGACTCTATCACCGATCTTGGTGTGATCATAAAGTCCAACCTCTCATTTGATATGCACATTAAGCGTATTATTGGTGACGCTTTTAGGAATCTCGGGTTCGTAATGAGACAAGGAAGTGACTTCTCGAATATTGATGTTTTAAGAACTTTATATACCGCGTATGTTCGATCGAAGTTAGAATATGCTGCAGTAGTATGGCATCCTAATACAAAGAAGAACACACGGGAAATCGAAATTATACGATCTAAATTTGTTCGCTTTTTAACATACAAAGAAATAGGAATATATCCTAAATTCGAAAACTACTTGGACCTAGTAAACAAGTACTCATTCCAGTCTCTGGAAATTAGAAGAGTTAATTTTCTACTATCTTTTCTACACAAACTGGTACATAGTAAAATTCATTCAGAAAACTTATTACCCTAAATAAGGTTGCACGTTCCGCAAAGAGCTACTCGACCTCGTAATGCAGTCTTCGACCTCCCACCCCAAAGGACCAATGTATTAGATATATCGCCTATTAGGAGAATGTGCTCATTATATAATTGTATTCTTAAAGCATGTCCAGAGTTAGACATATTTAATGTAAATACGAGTGAATTTCATTGTTATCTAAAGTAATGAATTGTTTTTTACAGAATGTCACCACAAGGCATCAAATATGAATGTATACTGTATCTTGTAGAATGTATCATATGTACAATGAACACCTCAACTAGGTACATAACCTGTTGTGTTCAATAAATAAATAAACGAAAAGCTCTAGAAAAACCTCAGTCAGGACGGTCAGCTCCTGGGATCGAATCTACCGAATGCTACGCCAACGCTTTACTACTGAGCTACAGCGTCTCGGTGGTGGTTCCCAGAGTATAACTGTAGGATTTCGTTTTTGTTTTAAGCCATAACATTTTGCGTTTTACCTAACTTACTTACCCCACTTACACATATAAACTTGTAAAGAACAGAAAACAATCGTGTCTGTTTAATGTTACAAACAAGTGACACACATGCAGAGGCAAGTTACATTAAAAAAATAATTTCCGACAGCTCCATCTTGTACTGAGTGTTCTGTGCTTAAGAACTTAAAAACGTGAGTCAAAGGACAAAGTGACGTGCATGCATTACTTTACCACCATGCATTAAAGCTTAAGAAATAGAAGTCATCAAAATCATCCCATAGAAATAAGAAGCGTATACGATTAAAAATATCAAACAAAAATTATCCTGTATGCTTCAACTCTGAACGATGAAAAACCCGGTACAATCTGCGTCCCAACGAACATTGAATCGTGACGCATGACAAGATGTGAAAAATCGGGATGCTCCTGACAGAATATTGACGGGTGCCACCCTGGTTCTCAATGTCTCTCTCTACCTTATTAAACCTGGTCCTCTTCAAATTCTTTTTTTCTTGTCACTTGAAGCTATATCTCTTACCTTTACAGCACTTTCAAATTATATGTTGAAATGTCTTAAAATGTGCTATACCCAAAGAGAATGAAAGTGGCAGCTAGAGTCCTGTAGTAAATTACTATCCCGACATTCCCTTCTCGGGAAGCGCTGAAAAATATCCGTCAATATGGTTGGCGTTATCAGAACTCAAATTCGCGCCTATCCCCCAGGGTTTATCCGAAGTCTTCGATTGTTAACATCTGGGATTCCGCCAGGGTTTTCAGTTGGGGGAGGGGGTGTAAGGACAAAATTGGAAGGGTGTAAATGGAGTCTTGCATGGTTCCTATCGACTTTTGACTGCAAAAACTTTTAAATTGCAGTGCGCTTGAGAATTTCGGGGTTGACATCCCCACAGGTCTGGCTGAATCACTGGTTACCATTAGTCCACTGGATTGGGTCCTAACAAAGAAGAAGCAGCTGATTTAACTTATCACGGGAAGTTGAGCTCGTTCCTAACCACCACAATGAACAGAATGGACTTTGTCATTTGGAAGAGACCTTATCCTTTCGTTTTTAACGTTTAAAACAAATGTAAATGAAAGAAAATACGTATTAAAGAAACTAGTTTCAGTTCTTTAAACAAAGCGTGAGTTAGCAACACTACCATATAGAAACTCTTGAATTTCATTTACTGATCTGCAAAAAGGACGTCTTACGGCAATATTTTAGTGAATGCGGACCATTGTGGTTCTTTAAGAAGATTATAACAATTACGTTCCCGTTTTGTCGGTGCGAGATAAGTGCATCCCGTCCGAGTGAAGCGTTGACGAAGGCATAGTGAGTCAGCTTCATTCTAACGCATAATTGTTGGATTTTCTCGCATTGTTTGGTTTAGTTTGCAAGAATTATGAGCTGTCTTTTGTCCAGATTATTATCTGATTTTGTATATATAGAGGTTCTTCTGGAACGTTTCAAAAACCTACTTTTGTGGGACACAAGTTACTACTGATTTCCGGGAGAATTTAAATACAACTGTATAAATTCTTATTAGCATATTCATGTTTCTTTTTGTATGTAATAGATGGCGCTACAAGTCAGTTTCAAATAAATATGTCATCTATACAGTAAAATTACCAGGCGTTCGCTTTTCTCGGGGACAGTGTTTGTGCCTTATTATTTCCCTGTACAGGATCGTCCAATCTTCTCTTATTACTGCAGGAACTCGCGGATTTATTCATGTAATACTTAGTTGAGAAACTTCTTGAGTGAATGTGGAAAATAAATTATGCCTACGCCATAGCTAAAGAAACTGATGCAATCATACCAATGCAGTGTAATACATATCGAAACAATTAAAGTAAATATTACAGGATTCAAAGCTGAAGAGCTTCTAACAAGTAGTCACAGGATGTTTTAAGTTGCATTTATATTCTTGTTTATTTATTATTAACTAGCTGTTACACCCGCCCGTTGGTGCGGAGTAAATACAATATGTTGGCAACACTGGCAGCTGAGGCTTTTTCTAAACTTCGTTGGCAACACTGACAACAATAACGCCTTCATAATACCTCTATGACCTGTCTCAATACCTTAAATGTCAAGTTTGGTGTGGATAAGGACAACGTATAGAAACAATTTGAAATATATATATAAATTACTTGGAAACACTGACAACTGCAGCGGACGGAGTACCTCTATGCACTTGTATAGAAGATTCAGTTTCTATCAATCGAAGCGTGTAGATTTGTATAAATAAAGACATTTGTTTACATTGAATTTTAAAAATAGGATGGTAATATTGACGATTGGGGTGCTTCGATACTGAGACACCCACAGTATTTGTTTTATTGTATTAAATAATGTGTATACTACGTTTGGCCGTGATACGTCCAACGGCTTTGAGGAAGGTTGAAAATTGTATTTAAGAAAAAAAAAGCTGCTGTCACTGACAACTGGCGCGCAATACCTCCACAACCTGGTGCAGTACCTAAGGACCACGAATGCAAAATTTGGAGGAAATCAATGGAAGCATGTAGATATGTATAATAAACAGACAGACAGACAAGATTTCAATTTATATAACTGAAAGCTTGTTTGTTTGAAACTTTTAAAGTTATAAAACATATTAATGATTCACTTTAACTTGGGGATTGAAGGGAGCTGCCACACATGTTGGTCTAGGAGCGATTTTGGAGTAAGGAAAAGAAATAGAAAACCAAAATTTGGACAAATATATTTGAAAGTTCATGCTCATAATGACGGAAGTACATTAAGCTAAATGTATACATAACGGATATATGGGCATTTAAACTGACCTCTTGAAATAGGCATCTTACCCAACACATCACTTGGGGAAGATGCCTAAACATTATAACTAGGATATGACAATACTAGTGGAATCTTCATGTCCACATTATCTATAATACGACTAAAATACATGAACAAGTATGACCACCACTTCAGAAAACATTTGTTCCAATGTCCACCTTGACATGTAGTGAGTAGCCGTGGCTCAGTTGGTAGAGCCTTGACTTCGTGTTCGGTAGTTCCTGGGTTCGAAGCCATCTTTCCTGAGGTTTATCCACGGTTATCCTTAGTCACACAAGGTTAATGCTAGGATGGTCAGGGTGAAGCATAGACACGGTCAAAAAATTGACCTCGGTAACCCATTACAGCTCTGCTACGAACTGAGCTATGAGCATTAAAACAAGAAAATAACGTTAAATTGTGCTGAGAAATTGTGAATTCAAGAAACTATATTTTGCAAGTGTTAGTCTCTATTATTAACTACACTTTATCGCTGCAGTATTATTCCACATTGGATTAGGTTAGGTCAGAAAATTTAAGTTCGGTTCTTTCTTATATATATGCGTATTTTGAACGTTTTACAAGTGAAATTGCGTCGGGTTAGCTTAGGTTAGAAAAATCACCTTAGATATATTTTTGTACACTAACCACCTTCACTGTTCAGAATTATACTCCCGCGAGAACGAGGTTTCTCTCTCTCTCTCTCTCTCTCTCTCTCTCTCTCTCTCTCTCTCTCTCTCTCTCTCTCTGTGTGTGTGTGTGTGTGTGTGTATGTGTGTGCATTCCTTTTTCAGACTGTCAGACTAATTTAGACCCATACTCTCATCATAAAATTACGGAACACTGGAGTTATTGTGCAATGGAACTAGGCTCAGATCTAATAAAATTGTCGTTGTCATTATGCAATGCACATGACTGCAATAAACCAGTCCGTCGAACCTCCTTTTTTGTTTAAAGAAAAATGTAAGAAGAATTTTTAAACCGATATTTCATCACCATTATCTGTATAGAATCCTAAAACATTAACTCAGTTCATTCAAGTGTTAAGTTGAGTTTATTTCCAATTTTAATACACTCTCACCATTACCAGTCTTGTCCTACACTGCATACGCCAGGTTGATCACCACTTTTCTGTGTTAAATCAACACCACAAACGGTGTTCATTTCGGCGATTCAACACAATGGATGTTTTGTCAATGTTGATTCAGCACTGCAGTAGTATAATACGCTCCGCTGTGTTGAATCAGCATTGATACACACAAAGCCATCGTGTTCAACATTTGAAATCAACGCCGTTTGTTGTGTTGATTTGACACAGAAACTGCTGGGCATCACCTTAGACACCGAAAACTGTTGAATTAACACAGCCATTTTTAGCATTGTTATAGCAGGATGTCATTTTTCATCACTGTTAATCGTCATGCTTCTCTACTCATATTTTTATTTATAATTTTATTTTCGATTATTCTTGAAGATCTCTTCTAATACTGTCCTCCCAACGACGTCTCGGTCTTCCCAATGGGGATGTCACTCTAAGCAAAAAGTGTATGTTAACCTATGGCCTATTCCCTTTGGTTTCCGAGATAGGGGGTACCTTTTCTGCTCATGAAACCTGATGCGTTCCAGTTAAGTGCGTATAGTACACCCTGTAGGTGGTGTAAAATCGCAAATTATAACCCATTGGAAAGAGAATGAAGTAAGCTTTCCGACGATGCACAGATTATTGCAAGTAAGACCGGAAGAGGGAAGTAACAGAGGGAAAAAGTATTTTTTCCCTTGAAAATTCCCTTTTGTGGACAATTCTCGCCTGCTATGGGGTGGAAACACTGCCATTAAGGCAACTAATGTCAGGACGGCTAATTTCCATTGTTTTCTGCATTTTCTTGTTCGTATGTATCTGCAATGATATGTGCATGATTATTGTTCTTGTACATTAATTATTCTTGCAATGACAGTAGAGTTAGAGCATACCTGTACAGTACAGTACAGTTATTCTTGCAATTGCAATTACAGTAGAGTAACTTTATTAAGTTTTTCTTCGTTTTTGTATATGGCAACAACGTGAATCTTTACCACCATCCTCGGCACAGAGTGTGATATCCACTCAGTTATTTTGGTTGAACTAATGACAGTGTTTCCACCTCATAACAGGCAATAATTGTCCAGAAAAGGGAATTTTCGAGGAAAATTTTTATTCTTCCCCTCTGTTACTTCCCTTCTTTGGTCTTACTTGCAATAATCTGTACACCGTCGGAAAACTTACTTCATTCCCTGTCGAATGGGGTATGATTTGAGTCTTTACACCACCTACAGGGTGTGCAATACGCACTTAACCGGAACGCAGCAGGTTTCATGGGCAGAAAAGATATCCCCCCTATCTCGGAAACCAGGAGAAATTGGCCATATATTCACATATACTTTTTACTTAGAATGACATCCCCTACCACCTCCCAAAATATTTGTACTTCCTTACATGAGACACTGTATAATGCCATGAGGAAACGGCAGTATACAAATTGATCAAAACGTTTTTCTGACGTCATATGATGACGACCGAAACGCAGAAAAGCATTGGAAAATTTCGTCGAATTGTGCGTCAAAATCGTGATCTGACTGTGATAATCATAGCAAACCAGATATGTACACACCGCTATATAAACAGTTAGGAAAATCTTAACTGAAGATCTTGGTATGAGCAAGGTATGTGTAAAAAAATGGTCTGCAAGAAGCTTACCGGTAAACCATCTATGCGGAAGTTTTTATTCACGAAACAAATAACTGTATTGGAACATCCTCTCTAGTCACCTGATATGGCCCCCAATGACTTCTTTCTCTTCACGAAGATAAAGTAAATATTGAAATGGAGACCATCCAGGACATCAAAGGGAATATGATTACAGTTTTGATGGCCATGCCAGAAACAATGTTCCAAAATTGCTTTGAAGGGTGACTTAGGCTCTGGCGTCGGTACATAGCTTTCCAAAAGGAGTACAGTAGACGCTCTTTTAACCGTTACGGTCGGGATAGCGGTCATGCCGGATAACCGATTTTGCCGGATAATCGAACGTCTATAGTTTTGCTGAACACTGACACTTACGACAAACACTAAGTAAACGGAAACACGGTTACAAGGATCGTAAACATCACTGTATAACTGCGTACGACACACACGAACAGCAGATGACAAAGAAAATGGCGGTTACAGCCCAGCACAGTGACGCGACCTTGCGAACAAGGTTAGTGAACGCCCGAGCAAAACCGGAAAAAAGCCGAAGCGAGTAGCTCGACCGATGCCGGATGATACAGCGTGCTGGTTTATAGAATGCCGGATAAAAGAGCGTCTACTGTACTACGAAGGTGAGCGTAGTGATATTCAGCAATGAGGTATCCAGCACTTTTTCTAGGATGAGTTCGGAAACTTAATTGTCAGACTTTGCATATCATTATATCTTCTCGAATCACTTGACATATAAATGATATAGACTACTTTCTGCATGATACAGTACAGATATAAATTTAGCAAGGTGTGGGGGGGGAGGTGAGGAGGAATTTTTGTTTACTAGAACTAGTATTAATAGCGTTGAGTTACATCTCTGTTATTTGAAAACCCACTCACAGTGGCGTAACTACAATTTAGCAAGTGGAACAGTTGCTCCAGGGCGCAAGGGCAAAACAAATGAATGCAGGAAAACTGTTCCTTATGCAAGGAACGATTTAAAACATTTCAAGAGACACGCTATGACTATGAGTAGATAAATGTCAACACGCGATACCCGGACAGCCAACAGTACAATATTTGTCTAGCTACCAGCTGCCTACTGAAAGTTTTCCACGATGAGTCAATGCAACCAGCCAACCACCATCGCGCCGTGCGCCCACCAGGGCTTCACCCCCACCCAATCACCCCTCTCCCACGGCTGCCTTTATCGGACGTTCACTGACCGAGCTGCCGTTAATTCAGTACTAGACTAGACAGCAGCTAAAAGCACGTATGTTAACTTGACAGGAGAGCGTCCGATCATAAGCGAAGATAGCCGAGGTGGTGGACGAGGTATGACGTATTGCTTACTGTTGTGAGAGAGAATAACAGCACTGTTGCGTTAACAGCACTTTTGAGTTAACAGCAATTTTGCGTATTCCCACCGCTAACCGGGAGTAGGGCCACCCGCGGCCCACGCTGCCCAGCTCCCTTTGGACGCAACGTGCCCGCCTTGCACACATCGCTTCGCTCGGTGTGCATCCTGCCCTAATTTATTTACATAATCCTAGTTTTCAGTAGCCTCTATTTGGTACAATAAATCATTACCTTTATTAAATTTCCTAATGCGTTTATACATTTATTTTTTAAAAAATGACTGTATACTGTTTGTATATACATGTCCACCCCTGTTGGCCTAGTCGTCATCGTGTCTTACTACGAATTGAGGGGTCCCGAGTTCGATTCCCGGCGCTGCCAAGGATTTTTCCAAGGCGTGCTATGAATAAAAGATAGTGAAGCTCACAGTGAGAGGTTAGGCTCTCCTCTCTCAAACAGTCTGGTCAGCGTGGGAGCAATAGACCAAGTCCTCCCTCTGGGAGAGGACTCATCCAGTAGTAGATTGAATATGACTGTGGTTTATATTATATATATATATAACGGGGGCAGCTGAAATGCGTGGGGGAGAGCGCGGGTGTACCTAAATCGATGATGGATCCAGGGCGCAGTTAAACTAGTTACGCCACTGCCCACTCATGCAACATAAAAGAAGAACCATTTGCTGAGTGTTTATTGGAAACATATTTCTAACTTTCAAAAACGAAAGTTCTTTTTTATTTATTTTTTCCAAAGTGAATTTGCATGAGCGGTCATTTTAGAACGAATAACATGAAATGAAAATATCAAACGGTTCCCGATGGGCAAATTGAGAATATCATTTCCTCCTTTGTGACTACGCAAATAATTATTTAAAGGAAAAACGATCTGGCAGATGGCAAGTTTTCCTGATTTCATATTTTATAAAAAGAGATTTTTCCATCAACAATTGAACAGAGGTATCTACACAAACTAGTAAACAAGATAATAAAGAAACGCAAATGAAAATAGAGTACTATTTTTATTTTGAAAAACATGTTTTAGTTGGAATATTAAATAAAAGCCACAGAAGAAAATGTTTTGCGTAATTGGGGTTGCCTCTGGTAAATTAGGCATAGAAATATTATTATATTTTAGTTCAATTGTGGTTGATAACATCACATAGACGTGGGAGTAAATGGAGTAAAATATATTAATAAAATTGAATGTCTGTTTTAGAGAGAACAATATCAGAATAATGAGAAATATCAGGAGTTTAATTGAATTTTATTTTAAGTCCTTTAGGTTTCTTTTGACTCAGGTCGAATGGATGATGATGAGAGAATTGGTGGAATAAAGAAAGTGAAAGGAAACGTAAGAAGTCACACACACCGTATTTGTCCACCACACAAAGCCCATATGGCAGGAGCCGGGATCGAACCGAAGATCCCAAGAAACAGAGGTGAGCGCGCTACCACTGATCCACCGCGGATCTATCAGGAGTTTAATAAAACCGAGCAGCTTCCTTATTATTTCTTATTTTGAGGAGGAATGTCGAGAAATGATATGCAGATAAACTTCGGGATGTAATTAAAGTGAAACCCAATTCCTCATTACACATAAAACACCACTGACAGACGTGTTCCTTGAATAATTTGAGAAGTCCCTACCTAATGAGACAATGAGCATGATTAATAGAATCTAAATCAACACTGCAAATAATTCATAATAAGTAATTAGCTCGGACCATTTCTATCTTATATACAGGTTGTCTATCAGGTAATGTCGCACACTTCCAGAGGTAATCATTCACATTAAAACAAGAAAAAATAGTTTCTTTGAAGAAATTCCGAAAACTCATTAGTTTCGGATATACAGTACAAGTGCTAAAAGTGACGTCGACATCGTCACAAATGATGTCATACCTCGACCCATAATGACGTAAGCGGTGTTGGGTTAGCACATCGCACGCGAAGTAGTAACCGATACATCTATGTAAGCAATGTTTTTGATTGACGAGAGTTTCGCAACCTAAGAATTCCATTGTCAAAGAATTAAATGCGTTAATAGAGCAAGCGTAAAAATCTCCTGTAAGCTTTATTCGCCAATCATATATGTAATTTACATAGACGTATTGAGTACGGTACTCTTACGAGCGTGATTTGCTAGGCAGATCCCCCGTTTACGCCATTACTTTCCAAAATATGACGTCATTTGTAACGATGCAGCCAAGATTTTAAACGCTTGTATCTCCGAAACTAATCAGATTTCGGAATTTCTTCAAAAAGAACTTTTTTTCTTGTTTTGATGTAAGTAATCGCCTCCCGAAATTTGCGCCAATATTTTAGGGACATCCTGTATAAACTTCAAAATTTTAATTTCTCACTTCCTCTCCCTCTCTCGCCATCTCTTCCTCTCTCTCTCTCCCTCTGAATGTTTTTTATACAAATCTAGACGCGTGTACTAATTTATACAAAATTTTGCGTATATATGTATTTGGTAATGATGTAGACCAGAGATGTATCCTGGATCACGCAGTTTTCTCAGTGTTGCCATTTTTTTATAACAATTGTTTTTAAATTGTTTTCGTATCGTTGGACATATTCGCACCAAACTTAGCACGATAATTACTCGACAAAGTAGGTATACATTGGACCCAAGAACCCCAGTTATCACTATTACCAACCTATTTTTAACAAAACAATATTTAAAATTGCTTGCGTACCAAACTGTGAACTTTAGAACTGGGACATATCATACCCGGGCTTCGAAGGCGTCCCAGTTGTCAGTATTGCCAACCAATTTCATTTTTTTTGTTTTTGTAATTTAATTTCGTATCGATGCATATATTTGTACCGAATTAACTATTTACGTACAGGGAGAGGTCATATAGGTACTCCATGCGCCGCAAACGCAGCAGTAGTCAGTGTCGCTAACCAATTTCAAAAATGTTTCTATCTGTCAGTGTTGCCGACATATTTTATTCACCTTGTCGCATCGGGCGGGTATATTAGGTAACGCTATATGATACGATGATTTTATTCCCAGGAAAACATTCACATTAGCGAAGTCATCTTCATTCAGGGCAACGAATTGAAATGGCATTTGCAGACAAAGTGGCAGCTTTTGAGAAGGTCGTGGACAGTGATCGGGATTTCTTCGAGAGGTAATTGAAAGAACTCCGCCACATTCTTGTATCTACCTTAGATTGGATAACAATTTACAGATGTGGAACATTTCCACAATTTTAGGACAGCATAATTTAACCAAGGAACAGGAACCCAGGAAAGTCTTTAAATATCACACATGATGAAAATCTGGATACATATAATCATGACGTGTCAACATTTTAAAGTAAGTTATTGTCCTGTAAAAGGGAACATCAACCAACACATGAACGCAAATCCAGACGAATTGGGAAGTGAATTATGGTGTTTTGCTTTGGTTACCAAGAGATAATCAAGACAATAATCCTAGATGAACTGAAAACTGGTCAATCCAAGTTACAGAGCGAGTCACGGCTTCATCAGCTCATAGAGGCTCTTACATACTTGTAAACAAACCCAAGATTAGACTCATGGTTCATTCACCATGCTCAGAATATGTTTATACTAAAAATTACGGATTGTTTGGACGATAAGTTTTGACTGTTGTTGACCGATATTTCAGGAACAGTACACTCCTATCGTTTTATCTTTCGTGTGTTTATCATAATTCCGAAATCATTTCCAAATGCTAAGGATATTCAGAGTACCATTCCAGCATTTACCTGGTGAAACAGTCATTATATAACCAGTACTAAGGTTTAAATTTGCATACCTCTTCAATTCTTTCCATGAAGACAATAACTAGATCATAGAGGCTCGGTCGATCTCTGAGTAGCTGAGGGGATCAAGTGCTCACTTTTTGTTCGGGTAGTCATGGGTTCAGTTCCAGTGGGATCCATTAAACCGAGTGATGCAGACTCCATTTTACCAGAAACTGCAGGTCTCTTCCTTACAAACTCACTTTGGTCATTAAGAATAATTTATTCAATTGACAGGATATACAGATGCTTATCAGAATAATGGAAACACCTGTAGTTGGCAACACGTCAGATGTATGGGTTGGCAGTGGTGTCGTGGCGACCGCAGCGCCGGACTGCTGGTGGTGGTGTGTTAGGTCGGTCTCCATACTACGTCAGGCGTCGTGGAACAGGAGTGTGCAGTGGCTGCAGCAGACGGAGGTAGTGTAAAATGGGAGACCTCTCAGAGTTTCAAAGAGAGCAAATTGTTGGTGCGCGGTTATGTGGAGTGAGTGTGACGGCAGTGGCTAGTGTGTTAGGTGTGTCGCCAGGGACAGTGTCGAAGGTGATGACGGCCTACACAACACACGGGAAAACCACATCGGGGAAGCGGAACAGTGGGCGGAAGAAAAGCATCAGTGACAGGGCACGCCGGGTATTAAAGCGCATTGTCACGCGGAACCGTCGTGCCACTGCGGCGCAAGTGACGGAGGAACTCAATCAGCACCTCCCCCAACCTGTTTCGACAATCACAGTCCGCCGCGAATTACATGACATGAACTTACGGGGTCGTGTTGCACGGGCCAAACCTCTCATCAGGGACCAGAACGCTTTAGCACGCCGCAAATGGTGCCGCGACCATGCAACTTGGACCGTTGACGACTGGAAACGTGTGGTATGGTCGGATGAGTCACCATTCACCCTATTCCAAACCACGGGCCGTGTTTATGTGTGGAGAACGCCCAAAGAAGCGTATGATCTGCAGTGTCTCCGCCCAACTGTGAAACATGGCGGCGGCACGGTGATGCTGTGGGCCGCAATATCATGGTTTTCATTGGGTCCTGTGGTCACACTTCGCGGACGCATCACTGCCAACGATTATGTCGCAATTTTAGGAGACCACTTGCATCCTATGGTCCGGATGTTGTTCCCGGACAATGACGCCATATTCCAGGATGATAATGCACCCATTCACACAGCTGGAGTTGTTGCAGCGTGGTTTGAGGAACATCGGGATGAAGTTCAACACCTCCCCTGGCCCGCCCAATCCCCAGATCTCAACATAATTGAACATCTGTGGTCCATCTTGGAAACACGACTCCGGCGACGATTTCCACCTCCATCCTCTCTCACAGAACTGGCCGATGCCCTGCACGAGGAATGGTGTAATATTCCACTTGCTACCATTCACGACCTCTATGCCTCCATCCCACGTCGCATCAAGGCTGTTCTGAAGGCGAAAGGTGGCCCGACACCATATTAATCTGGTAAGTTGCACTTTCGTTCAGGTGTTTCCATTATTCTGATAAGCATCTGTATAT
>JAGDQP010000567.1:3544-65132 GCA_022664845.1 Lepisma saccharinum | reverse complement strand
ATGGTCCGGATGTTGTTCCCGGACAATGACGCCATATTCCAGGATGATAATGCACCCATTCACACAGCTGGAGTTGTTGCAGCGTGGTTTGAGGAACATCGGGATGAAGTTCAACACCTCCCCTGGCCCGCCCAATCCCCAGATCTCAACATAATTGAACATCTGTGGTCCATCTTGGAAACACGACTCCGGCGACGATTTCCACCTCCATCCTCTCTCACAGAACTGGCCGATGCCCTGCACGAGCAATGGTGTAATATTCCACTTGCTACCATTCACGACCTCTATGCCTCCATCCCACGTCGCATCAAGGCTGTTCTGAAGGCGAAAGGTGGCCCGACACCATATTAATCTGGTAAGTTGCACTTTCGTTCAGGTGTTTCCATTATTCTGATAAGCATCTGTACATTCTTTCCCTTTACACGGCTTAACAACAAGAAGATTTTTAAACTTGTAAAATTCTACTATTCTTTGAAAGTTTGAATTTACAAACAAAGGATGAAGACTATAAAGGCAAGAGAAATGAAAATAGAGAAGAAGAAAGAGAACGAATACCAGGAAAGAAATCATGAGAGACAAAGAGATTCATTCGCCTACAACAGTTGAAATAAAAGTAATTCCATTCAGTTTTTACAGTGTACTGCGACAAGGAATAGCAAGAACAACAACAAAAGCAAAATAAGAAAAATGTTCTTGGACATATTCCTTTCTCCCTTCGTGTAGTAAGATTGTTTTGTTCATTTCCCAGTTGAGTGCATAAGGAACTCATCTTTCCTACATCCGCTCATTTAGTGCTGCTGTATAGCCCCACTCTGGAGAGGCTATATCTGAAGGTACAAATTAGTATCTCCATCAGTAAATTGAATGAGTCTCCCGGGAAGGAACAAGCGAGGAGACTCCTTCACTGATGGAATTGTCTTCTTCTTCGTCTTAGACCAATTTCTACTTCTGTTGTATACGAATTTCTACACCCCAGTTGGGAAACAGATAAATTTGAGGCATAGACTATTGCATTTTCTTACAAGGAAAAGTACATCAACTGTTTTCCAGTTTAACAAATAAGGGGATCAACTCTGAAGAAATTCTGGTATCTTAAGTTGAAATTTCCTTCTCACGAACTGTAAAACTTACTTGCAGTCTTAAATTTTCACCGAGAAAAAGTAATGTTAAGCTTTTTAACTAAGGAAACTCCCTTCCATCAAGTTTTACAGCTGAATATTCCAAGCGCAGGAAATGTTATTTCTTTGTTAGTTGTCCATTTATTAAGATCACTGTTCCTAAACAATATTTCCTGTTAGGTTAGTATTACTGTTAAACACTTCCTACGAAGGGGTCGTTCGAAAGGTCATGACGAGACGAATTCAAACCCGTATCATTAATCTAGATCGCAGGTGTGAGTCCCTAGATCCGAGGTAGCAATTTTCAACTCAGGAACTATTAGGGCTAGGACAGTGGTTGAGGTGTCGTTGAAAAGGTCTCGTCACAATTTTCCAACTGAACATTGATCAGATATATATATAGGATGCTCATTGCTGAAGATTGGCGATGCCATCCCCTGACTGGGCTCCGCTTCACTTTTTAATATCAGATTCAGTATGAGGTAATGTTGCATTCATGATACTAAGTTAGAAAAAATTACGCTTTGAACAACGGTACAATATTATAGGAAAATCGATTAAAACTTTAGTTCAAAAAATGAAACCCAACAACGAAAATATAAAGAAGGAAACAAGATAGGGGTCCCAAAATTTGAATCAATTCCGTAATTTGACCAGTTGGTAATGTACCGAGTGGTACATAGTAAACAAAATGCTTTACGTTGTACATAAAGTCAGCAAAGGTAACCTTGACACTGTCATTGGTTTAAATACCAAGCAGTTATAGCTTAGTTGATAGAGCATTAGCTTAGCAATCGCAATGTCCTGGGAACTCTTCCAGCGGACGTCCATCTAGGCTGAGTTCTCTCCAGGGGATTTCCTCGGTTCTAACAGACAAATCTCTTGATGGTACCAACAAAGTAGGCCTTGAGCTACTACCTTCCAGCATCCTCTCCCGCACCATATCCCGACCTGAGTTCAAGATATAAAAAATCCATAAATACATTAAATTCATGGGTTTCCAAAATAAAGGTGAAAAGAACTATTGGAATATCGAAAGAAACATAGTAGGAATCGAAGAACGTGGCTAATTTCACAGAAGAGCATTTCATACAAGAACATTATAAAGCAAAGATATGGACTTAACATACTAAGATCGATGTCGTTGATTTCAAATCAAAAGCCTCTTTCTCTCTATCCTCTTTTGTTAATTCGTCAGAACTTACAGACAGAAGGACGGGCGGATAGCAAAAAGTAATTAAAAGAGTTCACAAAAACTCTTGTTAACGCTAAAAGCAAAAGACAAGAATAAGACGAAGAAACGTGACAATAACAACAGAAAACAAGACAAAAAAAACAAACATAAGAAATGAGTAATGGAGAATCAGAACAGCATGAAAAGAAGAAAGACGACAAACTAACGATCGACAGAAGGAAAAAAAACAATCTAAGAAGCGGAAAGGAACGCAAGAAGAAAAGGACAATAGGAAAGAGTGAACGAAAGACAGAAGATAATAAAAGAATCAACGATAGAGAAAAGAAGAACAGGAAAGTACGGAAATAAAGATAAACGGAAGAAAGAAGCAAAATACAGACAAAAAAGCTATTAAAATGAACAGGAGGGAAAGAAAGAAAGCAGCAAGAAAGACAGAAATAAATAGAAGGAAATATTGCAAATGAAAGGATCAAATCTTTGAAAGAAAGGCTTAAATAAAAAAGAACATTGAAAACAACAAAACGAAGAAACTATATAACGGGAAAGGACAGATGCCAAAATGTCATATAAAAGATTGGTGGTGCTAAAACAAAAAACACAACAATAATAACAGAAACAACGAGGAAATAAAGTATAGAAATAAATCGAATAATGAAGGTACAATCAAAATAGCACACAAGGGGAAAACGCAACGAAATAACAAGGGAAAGAAGAAAGGCAAAATTATTAAACGTAAAGGAAAAAAAGAAGGAATAGATGAAATGAAAGAACAAAAGGTTAAACAGCAAATCATAAAACAGTCAGCGAAAGCAGAAACAAGAAAGTAAAGAGAAACATCTAATAGAAAGAGGAATGGTGTGCTGGTTACTGCCAACACCTAATACAAACGAGACAAGAGCAGATGATTGTCGTGGTGAACTTATTGTCTGCTCCAATACGTAGCAATCCTTAAAAATATAATTGCTAACATGGCCCTATGTTATTAAGGGCTTATGTACTATACAGCATTGACGGGCGACAATTGGCTTTTGGAGTACCCTGTCGAAGAAGTTTACATTGTTGAGAGTACGCATTTGTCGTCTTTAATAAAAGATAGGTTCATTTTTTATGCGACGGAAATAGTCCTCAAATATTATTTTTTCCGGGAATTTGAACTATAAAATATTTCAATTACAAATACTCTGTTGATAATCATAGAACTATAAAACTAAAAATATCACAATTACAGACTTCAAATGCTTTATTACAATTTTACACCCTTTTACAAAATGTTGACATCAGTTTTTACATAATCTTTCACTTACAGACCTTTTCTGTGTAATACTTTTAAATCCTTTTCCAGGCTGTAGTCTTGGCTGATTCACTAGTCTTAGATTGATTGACTTTCCAAATCATCTTTGGTAATGTTCTGATAACTAAAATCGTTTTCATAATCATTTGGAGCTAAAATCTCTGCTCTCTTCACCCTTTTTTTCCTGCCATTCTAAAATTAAACGTGAAAGAAACGTGTTAGGCTTTCTTTGAATTGGGAGAAAAAGAGTGTCAACGTCAACTACTACATTGCAGACACTCTTGCGACCAGAATGATAAAAAAAATAGGCCGAGATAAGACATCGAAGCGAAAACGAAGGATCAAATTCCCGAGTCGGGAGCGTCCCGACACAGGAGTGAAAGATGAAATTAAGAGGGTCGGCTCATAGCCGACATAAGATCGCAGGAAGCATCATTTATTCATTTCAGTTGATAAAAGTCTACTTTATGTTATAAGGGCAAAACAACATTAGATACATTGTGTACATAGTTCTGCAAACATCAAACGTAGAATAAACCTTCTTCTGAGTGCCTCCAGAATGCTACAGTATTAGTACATCATTAATAGCAATCGTTCATTAAAAGTTCTGTTTGTTTAGGTAACAATTTTTATGTAGTTAACGTTCATTAGCTGGCAAATACAGTAATGCCATCTATTGAACACATTTACAGAAATCCGGAAAAAAATTAGAAAAATAACCGAACAAGATAAAACAATACAATTGTTCTAAAATTCAACTTATTCATCAATATAGACGTATAACAAAGGAACGAATGGAGTAGAAATTGAACAAATAGAAACACACACAAAGAACAACGAAGAAGAAGCAACCTAGAAAGAAATAAAGTTAGAAATAAAGAGAATAAACAGAAGGAAATATTACAACAGAAAGGATCAAACACTTGAAAGAAAGGTGTAAATTCAGAAGAACTAAAACAAATAAAGAGAAAGAACAAAAGAAAAAGCGAAACAAGTATAAATAAAAGAGAAAACATTTAGAAAGAAAAGAAGCAAAGCTAGTTGAAAGAAGTGAAGTAAATAAAAAAAAATAAGGATTAAACATGTGATGAAGCAATCAAAACAAAACTAAAAACAAAGGAAAAAGAAACAGATGGGAAAAAGAAGATAGAAAACAGAAAACGAACGAAGAGACAGAAGAATAAAAGTGGACGTAGAACAGAATCACATACAGAGTAAGTAACCTTGGCACAGAAAGACAAAAACTTGTAGGGTGCCCATTAAAGCGAAATAAAAATATCGATAATAGTCATATGTGGTGTAAGAGTGGAGCTCATTTCTGAATTGAAACAGCTTCACCTGGCAGCTATAAAGAACAGGTCACGCAACGCACAAGGCTGCCCCCACGGCTGAGGCCAGTCATTGGGAAAGTAGGGATACTGGCGAGGGTGTGCAGGAAATTACAGGTGAGGAAATTGGGATGTCACGCGACGCTTATTACCTACTTCATCACTTTTTTCTCTCAATAAACGTCAAAACAACAGGGGGTGGATTGGAAGAGTGGAAGCAGAGACAGAAAGGAGGGAGAGGAGATATTAGTTATGCCTTCTTGTCTGCTGTCTCAGTAGCTTAGCAATGTGAAGGTCAATTCATGGAGTTTGAATCACCGTTATAAAGACACGAGGGAAAATTTGAAAATGTAGATTTCTCAGTGTATAACGTATTTAATATTCTCAGTTTGCAACACTGTTAACTGTGCTTTACTTACTATAGTTATGACCACTAGGCAATTCCAGATCTTGTATATAAAATTAAACATTTGTTTGTTTGTATGAACGAGCATCGATTTCCACCAAATTTTGCACACGTGTTTCTTGGGTTCCGGGCCAGATTAAAGTGGCCGTGTCATCAACTAATTAACAAAATAATTTATGATAACAATGAAATAAATACAATGTTTCCATGCTTAACCTAAATTCAACAATGAAGTAAATCTTTCTATATAAAATTGACAGTGAGTATGGTTGCGTGAGCATCACACAAAATCTTCTTGACCAATTGGAATGATTTTTCGCACGTGATCAGACACTGGACCGATCATGAACTAGGTTATTATATGACTTTGATTCTAAAGTTATTATCTTCAGAGATAATCGACCGTCTAATTGTCTATTGAATTCCAATCCCGGTGATAACAATAACGGAAAATTTGAAAGCAAAGCACGCGGCAACCCACACTACAATGTTGTTCGATGGGTTGACTACCTCCAAGGAGTCAAATTGACTTTTATTTATGGCCTCTAGGCATCAAAGACTCAGGCCGGGATATGGGAGGGAAAAGGATTCGGGAAGGTGTCGGCCAGGGTCTATGTTGAAGGTGTTATCCCGGAATTTGCCTCGTATGACTAAGGAAAAACCTTAATCAGGATTGTCGGCCGCTGGGCCCACGATCTCCCGAATGCTACGCCAACGCTCTACCACTGAGCTACTGCCGTTCGGTGCGGGTCATCAAGGGTCAAGCGGAAAGTAAAAGACTTCGTTATCATAAAACTGAAAATAATGAACACGCGTTTAAAAGAGGGCAGTACTCGCGGTTAGGTGTAAGGAGAGAAATATGTTCACATACAGTAAAACTGTTCTTTATTGCTTCACGGTCTTCTTATAAACATTAATAAAGTATTAAATATTATAGAAGTGAGCAGAGATAAGTATTTTATTCAGTAGATGACACGAACGGTGAACCAAGAAATCTCGCAAATGAGAATCACGTCTAATTCATCTACAAGGAGAAGAAAACGGATTTAGTGAACAAGGAGTGAAGTTACTTACAGGGTGATAACTCCTCTATTGCACACCGGTTGAGTCATAATACCTAATTTTTGGAAAAGGGGAAAAAAATGCGTCCGCAGAAAAATCCCTTCTGATTTCTGTATTTAACCAAGCACAAGGATATTGGGCCAATAACGCGGATATCGACCATGGTTGGCTGTTCTAATAAACGTCGATCGATATTGGCGTGGTACAATATTTCGACATTCAATGTGTTTGCTGAAACTTAAGAACTTGTTGTATTTCAACCAAAAAAACAAGTGGGAAAGAAGCTTGGCAGTTTAAAATATGAACTTTTAGAGAAATATCACTGACTGAAAATCTCACCGCGTGATGCCTTGACTAACCATTGGACCACGGGGTCTGAGTAGTAGTCATAACGAATTCCTCTAAAGTGAACATTGCCTAGAGGCCTATGCAATATTTTAAACCCCATAGGCCTCTTGTAGTTATTTTCAATTAAAGCACTGGGATATAGATTAATATCCAAAGAAGATGCTCTCAGATAGCGATCATTATTAATCTCCGATAATCAGTATTAATAGCATGATTTCATAATTATTATTTATAATTAATTTGCTATTATAGATTAGTACACAAACCGAAACACTAGTGACACAAACGTTAATGCTAAGTTATGGAGAGAAACAACGGAAATAATCGGAATTAGATAGTTAACTGTATTTGCGTTAGAAACTATTTGTACTGAACATTCCACGTTCTCTCATTAACAGAGTGAAATGATGGAATTGCTCCACACTAACTCCCTCTGTGGGATGACGTTGGAATTATTCTGCAATGCAGATATAGATTTCCAATCTTATCTTCCACCTCTCTCAACCAATACTGTAGTTAATTCAAAGTTAGAATTTAGAGGCTACTAGCTGATATGCCCACCCGTTGGTGCGGTGTGAATAAGGTATGTTGGGGAGGAAGGCGACTTGTAATATTGTCATTAATTGCTCTTAGTCCTAAGGAACATGTTCAAGTTTCTAACAAGGGATCATTACGATTTTGTAAATGTGATTTCTGAAAATGATTAGCACCGTTCGACGAAACCCCTGGAAACAGAGAGTTTAATCTGCGGAACCTAAATAGAAATGGGGTGAATTGACGTCAAAGTTCGAAAGAAGGAACGAGTCCGCTCGGGCGCGACAAAAGTTTAACGAAGGTCATTGGGTCACCAACGAATATGTTTCGGATTCTTTTCTATTTTGTAATCAGGCTGGAGTGGAGTTGGAGAGAAGCCGTGGGAAGGGAGTCGGTCAAAGTTTAATTTGAAGGCTGCATAACAGAGACATAGTAGTCAGCAAAAGAAAAAAAAATCGATGGCTGAAAATGTATAGTATACCGATAAACCATTCGATAGAACAACTAAGGGATCGATTTTTAAAAAATCATAATGGTCTGTTGTTAGAAAGAAAACACACAATTACCTGTACAACTCGGATCCGGAGCCATTTGGTCATTCCTAGTTAAGAGGGCGACTACTGTGTGTTTTCTTGCATTTTTTTCGTAGATTCAGTTACATTATTTATCATATGTTAGGTTAGGTCAGTCGGTTATATCCGTTTACACATCCAGTTGAGAAATTCCGATCGCGAGGCACTCTCAGAACATTCAGCTTGTTCCTGTTTCTTATGGCGAGACTGATTTATTAAAACTTACGTTCGCATTTCATATGGGAGCAATAAGATCAATTTCCTTCAAGCCTGATGTGATTATAAACGAATCAGCGCTTAAGATTTAAGGTTAATGTAAAGTAATCATTACCAATACAAGATGGCAGTACCACTTCCGTATATGTCTAATACATTTTTATCGTTGCATAAAATTTCAATGCTGCTCCCACAAATTCAAGCCTAGAGGGTTCAAACTTTCAGGGAAGAAAGTTCATAACCAATTCAAGAGTTTGATCAATATGCCGAAATTTTTATTTTCGTTTTTCTTCATTGTTGAAATCTCTTGATTGTTATTGTGAATATCAAAACCTGTAACAATAAAAAGCCATATACATAGGTACTGCCATCTTTTGTTGGAGATCGTTGTTTTACGTTAACCTTAAATTCCATTAGAATGCCAAGCTATTTACTGTTTCTCCATGCTAAGGAAATTGAATTATTAAACCAAAGGTTTAGTATTACTTACGGACGATTGATCCGATTACAATCAAATTTTGCATTATGATGTGCAGTAGTACGTTAACACTTTAACTGTGGTAGAATGCTAAATTGTTTACCGTTTCTGTGATAACGGAAGTATCTTATTACACACATATCGAAGCATTAAGTGCGATAAATTAATTCGATTGAAGCGAAACTTAAAATACTAGTGTACGGAAATCATTAGGTTTTTAACCACACTAAAATGTCAGAAGTTTTACTATTTCCATGGAAACAAGACTCAACGATTAAAGATAGGTTCAAGTAGGCCCATGTGTGGTTTTATTTCGGGGAATGGGGGGGAATTGTCCCCCAGTCATTTCAGGATTTAGGAGAGAGACCCTGGGGGGCAATTACTTTAGAGGTGGAAGCTTTTCCGGGGGTTATCATAGTCCTTCTGAAATGACTGGGAGCAATGGCCCCATGACCCCCTAATAAAACCGCTCATGAGTAGGCCAAAGGAGTGATCGTACAAACTTTCAGCCAAACAACCCTAGCGGCAGTAGCTCAGTTGGTATAGCGTTGACCTAGGAGTCGATCCCAGCTCACTGAGTATTTTCCAGGATTTTTCCTCAACCATACCAGATAAATACCCGGATGGTACCTACTAACTAGGCCTTGGACGACTACTTTCAAACATTCACAGATTTAGCTTGAGATACCCACATTTTTGGGCCGCGGTGACTCAATGATAAAGCGCTTACCTATGATGCCTGGGGTCTTCGGTTCAATCGCTGCGTACCTTTTTGGTTTTGTGGTGGACAAACACCGTGTTCGTGGGTTTCCTCGGGGTTCTTTCGTTTTTCCCACTTTCTTAATTCCACCAGTTCACCCAGCATCATCCATTCGGCTTGAACCAAAGTTTCCTAAAGGCCCTAAAAATGAAATTCAAATTAAATTGAGATGCCAAGAGACAGGAAATAAATTCAAATTCAAATTTCAGCCTAGCTTGGCATATTGATGTAGGGAAATGCTCTTAAGGCTTTAAGCGTATTCGAATCATAAAACATGTGCTGTTTCCATGATAACAATATTCATTAATTAAACAGATATTCGAAAAGGAACGGCTGAACTTTTTGTAGCCAAACAAGGTAATTTATGGTGAAGGTCAATATATTTACCGTCGCCATCATAACGAGACTCGATTAAGTTTCTACAATTTTAGAAACATTGCGAAATATTTCCTCATCCTGGTGTCCCATATAGAAAGCAAGCTTACGACAAGTTTGATTTCCAGTTGGTTTTCGCTTCTGTAGTTACAATTGATGTGAAAAAACTTGATTCAAATTTGAACTTGACTGTACAATGTTAACTTGATAATGTAAGTTTGATTCAAGCTGAACGCAGACAGTTGTGTTGATATATTTGGACGCTAGTGTCATACCAGGCCTGTTTATCTTTTTTTTGTAACAAGCTTGATATGGTAAGCTTGCAATAAACATGTCAGGTGAGGACTAGTAAGTATAGTTCAAGCTTTAGACTTGCCATGGTAAGCTTGACACAAGTTTTTACGCTCGACATGGTAAGCTTGTAAGAAGTTTGATAAACTTCCTCTGCTATCGACGATTATTTCCTACGCTAGCAGGACAGCGTATTGTAACGTGTACAAAAACTGCATAAAAATGTGGAGCTGAAGTGTTTAACTGTACAAGAAGGAATCCGAAAGGTGACTTAAGTAAGTGTTCAAGAGTTCTTTATAAATGTTGAAGAAGCACACAGTTTAGGACGAAGCAACTTCTGAGTTAATCATTCGCTTAGCAGAGCACGTAAACATTCAAGATACGACACAAACCGGGAGAAACAGCCAGAGGATGGGACGCAGATATCAATCGTGGACCAAGTGGATATTTCCGAGAATATAATTATCTGCCGTCGGCCGCACTTTACCGTGTTAGTCACCGAAATTAACTTCAGACATTACCTCCACTTTCCCGATCTCTTAGTCTCTAAATACGAGATAGAAGGACGTCTAACTTTGACTGAAGTTTCGAGCAGTCATTTAGCGCCCATTACAAAGTTTTAGAAGCAGACGAAAAACTTCTACACAGCTCAGATTGCGTTAATGAAGACCCTTTATACTTTTGAGGTAATACGCTGTTGAAATTATCCTTGTTATGTGTAATTATAACGGTTACTGCACAAGCATATGTACGGAATCTGATAGTAACATGTAAAAGATATATCTAATCAGATACAATCCATAATTACAAAATTCTAAATACAAAAATAATCTACAGAATAAACCACTTATTAGGAAAGAGCAAACGTTGAATTTTAGCAAGCTTTGTTTGAATGATGTAAGCAGTGGAAGTATGAATTTATTTTAAGCCCTTTAAGCATCTGAGATTCAGGCCGGGATAGTATTGGGGAAGGTAGACAGCCAGGGCCTATTTTGTAGATGCCATCCCTACATTTGCCTGGTGTGACTGAGAAGAAGAGATGATCCCAGAACCTCCCGAATACTAAGCCAACACTACCACTGAGCCGCGGCCGCTCGGTAAGCTCAAGCTTTGTTTAAATATGTCAGTATTTCTGGGACTGTCTCAGTGTAGTAAATCATCTAGGTAAGAGCGTCGCCTTAGCATCACATTTTCCACAGTGAATAGGATGTGATTCAAATAGTCTTTGTAAAACGCTTGTTTGCAGTTGCCTTGGTAGTTCAGGCGGTAGTGTGTCTGCCTGGGAGACTGGGATTTTTATTCTCGACCAAATCAAATTTCTCTTTTCCCCCCTTTTTTTCACATTATTTTTCCTTCATAATACTTACGAATAAATGTTTCCTTTTGCGTGTTTCATATTTTAATTCTCAACATTGTATACATGGTTTAAAGACATTGAATGCCAAGCGAGCGTAGGTGGGTTAGTGGTCACATATGACTTTTTTTTTTTAATTATCAGCGATGTAAATTCTCCCGAGAGGGCCATGATTTTTTTTTTGAATTCTGCTCCCTTCCTTTGTTCACACTCACACAAATACAAACTTATCGCACACCACTCATAATATACAGGGTGATTGATTATTGCGTGCAAAAATTTGTGAGTGAATTCCTGATACTAAAACAATAATAATAAAAACAAAGTGCTTTGAAGAAATTCAAAATTATGCACAGTTTCGGATATATATAGACGCTCAAATGACGTCATAGCTCGACTCATAATGACGTATAGCGGTGTTGGCTTAGCAAATTACACTCAAAGTAGTGCCCGATACATTTATTTAAGCAATGTTTACGATTGATGGAGTGTCGCATAGACATGTTTTGTAATGTAAAGAGTTTATTGCCAAGGAAATAACTGGTTTAATAGAGTAAGCCTAAATTGTATTGTGTGACCAGACAAACTACGTATATCAGAAATGAAGTGTATTTCAGCCAAAATTATGGACATTGGATTTCTGTTTCTTGCTCTCATGAAAAAGTTCCGGATTGACTACTGAAACAAATAAATGAATAAAACTTGAATTACATCCAGCTTGCAAAAATCTTATCACTGCAAATAATGGCACCGTTTGGCCCTTACAAAACGTAACACGTCATAGTAACTTAACTGAAAGGTCAAATTTCACTGACCTCGCTAAAAATGAAAACAAAAAATAGCCAAAAGAAATCACAAAAGAACAATATCAGCCACTTTATTTTATATCTTTCGCAATTTAGGTAGTATCACATAACCCGCCCTCTTTCTCTCTCTTACAAAAACAACGCAACAATCTTCTAAGACAAAGGCAATAAGGTCCCAGGGTTGCGTGTCGGTTAGCTATATAACTGCATGAACAGAAGTGCTCCAGACCAACTCTCATACACATCGGGAAACGAAAAAAAAAATTGAGAACAGAGTCAAGGTCGAGACCGGTATTTCTGATCGATCAACTCTCTCTCTCTCTCTCAAACACACACACACAAACGCACACACACATTTGCTCAGTCATTCGTTGGACTCAGAAACCATCGCTTCACATCTCTTTGCCTTTTCAGAGAAATAAGAATTAATATTCATATATTCAAATCTTAATCAATCCACCTTTTCTTCCCTGGCCTTAGAGAAACAGCTTAGTAACAATATGTGTGCTATCTATCTACCATGCGGTCGCCAGGGTCGATTACGGATTTCTTAATCAGAAAAAAAAAACATGAAAAATACTCTGTGACATTGAATAGGAATATAACAGCATAATAATATTTGAACGTAAATGCATAATTACGTTTTCACATCATGAATCAGTTATAGGGGAGGGTGTTGTCAGGTGTCACTTTTTAGGAGGCCTAGGTCGCGCGTGTGTGTTTTCTTCATGTTTTTAAAGATACTTTGAGAGATATTTTTAAAGAGGCCGTTGAGAAAACCAAGAAGACATTCGGATGATGACAATATCAGAAAGGATCTTCGGATTGATTATGAAAACTGGCTTGATCTTGTCCAGGATAGAATCTAATGGCGAACGTTTGTTGCTGTTCTAGGGTGGGATTCTCAAGTACGTTCAGAGTGCACTTTTTATGATCTTTCACCAAATTGTGAATGTATTTAATCCTGATAAAGATCTTTATGATGATTATAAATGGTTTATTTCTGAAGTAAAAAATAATTCTTCTCGTAAGTTTCCTTTTGCGAAATGTTTCTTTTTCTTTGTTATTTTGGTGAAACTATTGATCAGTTCTATTTTTATAATTTGTAGAGTTTTATTTATAGGGATTTAATAAAAAATAATATGCAACGCAGAAGTGAAAAATAAAAATAAAGTTGAAATATTTTGCTGAGACTTACTTGAATTTTGAATTTTATTTGAGGACTTTGGCTTCTTTATTTCAGATCCTGATAGCTTAGATACAACATCGGTAAGGTATCTGCTAGGGACTTTCATCCATCCCTGACATGAGCCTTGTGAAACTGAGGTGAAATACTGAAAAAACTAAGTCAGGATGGTCGGCCATTGGGTTCGAACCCACGTGCTTACTCATTGCCGATCAGAAGTTCGCGACGTTACCCCTCTTTCCACGAAGACTGGGTGTTGAAACTTACAAAGGTATGTTTTTTTTATATATATATGGTGTAGTAAAAAGTAATCCATTATTTTTGCATGACATTGAAGGCTTGACTTACCATAGTTAGAATGATCCGATTTAGGTCACATATGCGCCGTTTTGTTCGATAACGTGTTGCCATTTGGAAGGTAATATCTTGATGCCTCTCTCATAGAAGCCCTTGTCCCTATTGACAAAAAATTGAGACAGTCGATTTTCACAAGCCTCTCTTGAAGCGAATTTTTCACCAGCAAACGTGTTCGCCATGGACAGGAACAGATCACTCGGTGCCAGGTCCGGACTATAAGGTGGATCCATAAGAACCTCCCAAACAAGCTCCCGGAGCTTCTGGCGAGTCACTATCGATGTGTATGGCCTGGCGTTGTCCTGGTGGAACACAATGCCTCTCCTATTGGCCAAAGCTGGCCGCTTCTGGGCGATTGCTGCCTTCAGACGGTCCAATTGTTGACAGTATAGTTCCGAGTTAAGGGTTTGGCCGTAGGGGAGCAGCTCATAGTAGATAATTCCCTGCCAATCCCACCAAACACACAGTAAAACCTTCCTGGCCGTCAATCCTGGCTTAGGCACCGTTTGCGCCGGCGCACCGCGCTTCGACCACGACCGTTTTTGCGTGACGTTGTCGTAAGTGATCCACTTTTCATCACCAGTCACCAACCGCTTCAGAAATGGGTCGCTTTGTTGCGATTCAGCAGCGATTCGCAGATGGAAATTCGGTCCATGAGGTTTTTTTGCGTTAACTCGTGTGGCACCCATACATCAAGCTTCTTTGTGTATCCAGCCTTATGCAAATGGTTCCACACGGTTTTATGTGCAATGTTTAGCTCTTGGGCAATCGAAACAGTGCTTACATGACGGTTGGACGCGACAATGTCCATGATTTTATCGACATTTTCGACACTTGGCCTTCCAGTGCGTGGTACATCTTTGACGTCAAAATTACCGGCACGGAATCGACGAAACCAAAATTGCGCGTGATTGGCTGTTACAGTATCAGGACCATAAACACTATTCACATTTGCAGCCGCCTGGCTTGCGTTTTCGCCTTTATCGAAGAAAAACTGTAAAATATAGCGTATTTTCTCTTTGCTAGTGTCCATTTTGACGCGCGCTCACACAACACTGAGTCAACTCATCACAACTATCTGAACAGTGTTTGTAGTACGGAATCTCACCGTTTGAACGCCATCTCGTTGAACCCGATCGGACTTATACAACGCGAGATACAGATCACCATCTACTGACAAAATAATGGATTACTTTTTACTACACCAGATATAAATCCTTCAACTGACGTGAAAACGCACATGTAGCTTAAGAAGCTCATTTTAAAATTTGGAAATTTTGTGAAGGTTTAGAAACTCATTTTTGTTTGTAGAATTGTTCAGTTTCAATTCCAAATTTCGACAACAGTTTAGAGTCCGGTCTATAATTCTAGAACGAATTTGACAAAATTTGAACTCAGCAATGTTTTCTGTAGTTAATTTTAATTTGAGTTGAATTTAATTTATCACCTTTAGACACCTCACGGTCAGGCCTCAATTTTAAAGAAAATGTTATCTCGGTGCACAGACAAGAACCTTCCTCTCAATTTTAAGACACCACTTTTTACAGTGTATAAGGAACAAAACTGTACGCTGAGATGTGAATATTGAATTTCATTTTAAGGCCATTAGGTAACTTTGTCTCAACCTGGCTCATATACGTAAGCTACACTGTGTCTGGAAATTTATGCCCTGACTTCCCAGAGCTGATATGATGAAGTCCGCGCTAACTTCTACAAATGGAGAAAGCAAAAGGCAGAAAGTCACAAAAATGGCCATTATGTTTTAATTATTGAGAACAATAATAAAATGCAAAGTGTTTTTGAACTGTCAATATATAATATTAACGAAACGTTATATATATTAAAAATATTCTAGCAACACATATATTAAGAGCTGAAATGTCAAACGTTCTAAGTGCCAAGCTTGAAATTTTACAGGAGAAGCTGAAAACTGAATAGATTTGGTTTCACACGACGTATACCTTCCAACATATTGTAGATGGTTCTGTTATACTACAAGAGTGTGCTGTATACGTCAGAATTGACAAAAACAGAAATAAGAATAACGTTCTAAGTGCCATACTAAGTAATCTTTGGTTCCAACTGCCATTCAGCAGTTTATTGCTTGAATTCCTATGCGTTTTGAAGTACAACGTTATATTTACAATTATAGCAGGTCAGAGCTACAGTAATGTGATATTAGATGGCAGAAGATGAAGTTTTTATTGAGCCCTTCCTCCACCAATTCATACATTAGAATACAGAGTACACACTACCCACCCCCACTGTCATAGACTCATTGAGCTGTTAGAAGTGTTCTATAAAACTCTCTGTGCTGCCCAGGAAGAAAAGGAAACATGGTCGACAGATCTTCCTGTTTCGCAGCAGACTAACGGGGCTGATCTTTCAGATGTAGTAAAGCTTGTTTTGTATATCAGCCATAAATGTTCTTTTTTTAAGAACATCGAATAACTTCGAATGTTTTCTGACATTGTAAGTAGTTTTCATAGCTACTCGTGATGGATGCGCGTGACACACTTTGAGCACTGTGTATTTCGAAATGTTGCATTTCTTCAATGCCAACAGTGTATCAACAGCTTCCTTAAAATCAAAGAAATCATTGGAATTACACGAAATGGATTAACACATCTACCTGACTCAACCACCTTTGTGTACATCTTGTGGAACGAAGGTCTTAGATACCTTTCTGTGTTTCTCTATGATGTAATCTCTATCGCAACTGAAGAAGCTTTGTCCATTGACTAAAAACATGTGTGTTATCTTGTCAGTTTGGGATTGAAACACCAGATGGCAGGCACCACGGCTTGGATCTTAGACCAGCGCTCCCTGGTGGTGATTGTTTTTCCCCTTTCGTGATTTTTCTTAGCATTTGGATCAAATATGGGGACATGCGGGTAAGCACATCGAACATGCGTGTAGACGAAAGTGTGTTTTTCAAACAATGGCACTTGGAACGTTTGACATTTCCGCTCTTCAATTTTTTTTATTTGGATTACTTAAGGTTAATGTAAAGCAACGATCTCCAACAAAAGATGGCAGCACTATCTCCGTATATGTCTAATGTATTTTTATCGTTGCTAGAAATTTCAATGCTCCTCCTACAAATGGAAACCTAGAGAGTTCTAACAAAGTTCATAACCTATTGAAGAGTTCGATCAATGCCGATATTTTTAATTTTTCTTCATTGTTGAAATAGCTTAACTTTTGTTGTGAATATCGAAACCTATAACAATGAAAGTCTTTCAACAATGAACAAAAAAGAAAATTAAAAATCGGCATTGATCAAAATCTTGAATTGGTTATGAACTTTCTTCCCTGAAAGTTAGAACTCTCCAGGCTTGAATTTGTAGGAGCAGCATTGACATTTCGTACAACGATAAAAATACATTAGACATATACGGAGATAGTGCTGCCATCTTTTGTTGGAGATCGTTGCTTTACATTAACCTTAACATGGATTGAACCCAACACATACATTTGGACTTGTTCACAGTATTTATCTTTTCGAGCTATCAAGATTGCTTTGATCCAAACTTAATAATTTCTGACGCTCATATTCCGAAAGAAATGTTCACTTCTAGAGTTTTCTTATACTTACTTGTGTAATTTAGACACATTGTCGATATATACAAGCACATCGAACACACAATGAGGATACAAAACACCTTGAACAGCTAAATGTATAGAACGGATCAATAGAAAGTGAATATGATTTAATATCTGCACACGCAATACAATCATTTTCACATTGTATTAGGAATAAACAGTCAATTTATAAAGCATATACATATAAATCTCCCCTGAATTGCTATTAAATATCCATTGTTTCCCGTATGTTAAATTACAATGCATAGACCTTAAGCCTCATTATGCACTCAGTCACTAGGGGACACACGTGTACAGTGTACATGTCAAGCCGAGAGCGAAGGATATAATCCCCCACAAAAGCTGTTGACGCAAAATCCACCTGGGTATATTCCCAAACCTGTTAATGTGGGATTAATTTTTTTGTTTATTAATTCCGAGTTTCATCAGTAACTTTGATTTAATTGTCTAATATGAAATTTTCATAGAATTCAAACTAAGTGAATCAATAATTAAAACTCAATCGCACTCGCAAAATCCTACACACTATATCACCCTGAAGTTAGCTTTCATTTTAAAATTAAATACCAAAGAATTAATATTTTCTGAGCTAAAACTAAAATCTTCATTCTATAGCCTAGTGTATTCTCGTTTTATAAACCTCACGTGTGCATTAACCACGCCCTTTATTTTTGTCAAGCGTTTTAAAGATAATATTTTCGTGCATAAGTCGCGTAGCTTTTTCTTTTCAATTACAACTTACGTAATAAGTATTTTTGAATCTTACCTGCATGAAAGCAGCTGATAATTACTTGAGCAAAATCGACTTAAACTATGTTAAAAATTTTGTGAAGCTACAAATCCTATTGTGAAGCTATTTCTCAGTTTGGAACATATTTCTAAGATAAATGACTAAAATTGTCCTTTTATGCATTATTCGACTTATGAATCTATTTTTTGGTTCGAGAAATTCGCCAACAGATATTAGTCAGTTCATGTCGTGTCTACAGCGTTAAGTTATTGACGCTACCAAGAAGTCAACTTAATAATTGACAGGATACTATACTTTGAATAAGAAAAGTGTTCAATGCGTTTTTCCTTTGTTTCCAACACTGCAAAGAGTAAAAACCAAATGATATTTCCACTACGACGTGATAATCATCTCCAGGACTGTCTGCTGCATCTTACATGCTAGAAGACTGTCTCCGTCGGGAGAAGAATTCATGACAATCTACTTGTGTCGTATTCCTGACAAGTTACATGATGACATTTACTTTTAGTCCATAGAACAATAAGAAGTGTATCATCGACGTCTTCGCATAGAACATCGACACTAGCGACTCTAGTGTGTAAGCCTGTCATCTGCAATGTATTATATGTTGATCCTCCAATACTGCATCAGAATTCTGAAGATAATGAACATCTAGTAATTGCAAGGAAGCACCTACTTCGTTTAGCAAAATAATCAGCTTATCGGCTTGAAAGAAAATATAAAAGACGAAACAGTTTCGTACCCAATATCTGCTGCTGCTTGGTAGTATTATTATTTTAAAACAAACAAGGCATGTACAGAGTTTCAATGTACAGTACTTTGATACTACTGGAAATTGTGTAGCCAATATGATGAAATATTTCACTACAAATTATTTAATGTTTTGCTATTTTGCGAAACAAAAAAAATGGTTCTTGCTTGCAATATATATATTTTTTAAACTTATTTCAACAAATAATTAGAAAATATTCCTCTGACACAAAAGCTAATCAAATTCGGCTTTGTTTCAAGCTAATAGTCTTCCTCGCTTATGCCACGTGACTTTCAGACGAGACGGCGTAATGCGCGAGATGGCAGCACGAGTTCGTTGTCTTACTATGAGAAATATACAGAGTTTAACTTCTAATGATATTCTGTGGTGAGCCCGCGCTCAGATTTACGTAACGACTTGATCGGAAATAGGCTTCCAGAACTGAGTAGGTTCTATCGATTCGCAGATTGAGGCGCTCTAGTGTACTGCTACATCGTGGTTGAGTATAGCTATATTGAAGTTATTCGTCTGAGTATATTTGTGTAGCTTTATTCGTTTGTGTGTTTCGGCAGTATAAAACTTAAAATGGCATTGTTATTCACCCCCTCCATCTCTAGAAATATTTTCTTAATATTTATTATTTGTTGTCATGGCAATGGTTTGGTGGTAAAACAACCACAGGCTGTTCCTCCCCTATTTAAATAAATCCTCTTACATTTAGTTCCATATGACCCGACAGAGACTTTACAGTTACATAGAACTCAAACCACATTAAACATATTATGCTATTTTTGTTTGTACCGTGAATAACAAATCTGCATTAAATAAAATTTTCAAGGAATTTTGTACAACAGCAGGGTGTTTTTATTAGGAAGTGAGACATTGCGTTTCTATCAGGAACTCAAACACTGCATCGTTCTAGTTTGTTGCTTACAGAGAATGTATATCACCGCGTTTAATTGGTCCTTGATGAGATGAAATCATACTTTCTAATCAGGGTTTAAAAAGTATGCCGAATCGGCGCACCAGGGCCACCGATCATTAGATTTGACCATCTGGAGTCACACCTGCTGACCAATTTTGACCACCAGTTCTTTGCTCTAAATTCTCAACTCTACCTGTATCAAGATATTTATAAACTGGGAAATAAACAGAAACTGCACGTTCTTGGTTTGAAAACTTTACATGTAAAAAATAGGAAATGTATAGAAGAGAGGCAATGCCGGATCTAGAAAATTTCCTACGGGGGGGGCAATGTTAAATTTTGGCGCCCTTTCCACCACTCTTTTGTGCCCTTTCAATCGTTTTTTTTTTTTTTTTTTTTTTATCAAAACACGACCAGTCGACGCGACGGCCAAAACATTGTCTCGCATCACGTAGTGTACTTTTGTTATCTTCCCTGGAGCCTATCATGACATCATTATTACTAAATCCAGTAAAATAGTCGACCTGCCTATCTGACTTAAATCGCGGTTTTGAATTTCAGAGATGAAGGTAGGTTCTATGGAATAACATAAAAATGTCGTAGCGCACCGGGATTAAAATTTTGAACACGCTTAGGACAATTTCAATTTAATATGTGATTTTACTTCCTTTTTAGGAGCTTTTATTTTTAGCTGTTTGCCGCCCCTACACGTGCTTCCCGGGGTGCTTGCCCCTTTTGCCCCCTAGAACCGGCACTGAAGGGAGGACTGTTGCAGTTTTCTTCATTTACATGCTAATTCATCCTAGTATTTAGCTAATTTAAATATGATGCTGCATTATTATGTAATATGCATATAATTTGTATTGTACATCAATGAAACAATATGAGACCATTCGTGATTACAAATGGCCACTAGAAAATTCTTCAGGTTGCCTCATTGGCCAAACAAATGTAGAGAAATTTTTAAACCTTCCTTTTAATGCTTTAACCAGGTAAATAGTTGTGGGTGCGAATAGCTCTGATTTTGTTTCCAGTACTAAAGCTTCTTTAGATCGCAGTGCCGTGCCAGAGAGAGGTATTAATGTAAGGGAGAGGTTTTGCTTTCGGGAGGTCCTGGGTTCCACTCTTGCGTTCTACTATGCTGACTGAGGATTTTCCAAGGTTTTGCTCAGTCACACCAAGCAATTGTCGGGATGGTACTCGCCCTGTCGACTCTTTCCCGCATCTATTCCTTAGCCCAGGGTTTCTCAATCTGGGGGTCGCGAGTTGTGTGCAAAGGGGTCGCGAGGGAAAGTGAAAAAAATAATTTAACTAGGATTTTGTATGTTAAAACTAATAAATTTCAAAGAAAGTATTTTATTTTGCTTCTTCTTTTTTAATAATTACTGAAGATAAAGTAATTTGCTGAATAGTTTCGGATAATATAACTAGGATATTTGTTATTAATACAGGAAATAGACGGTTATGTTTTGAAATGAAACGCAAATATTACACAAAATAAAATAATTGTGGGTCGCTGGCTAGAAAGCATGGTGAAAGGGGATCGCCGGCTAGAAGGCATGGTGAAAGGGGGTCGCAGGATGCAAAAGGTTGAGAAATGCTGCCTTAGCCCATCTCAGTCGTAGCCATATCCTATGACTAGGCTGGCTACCTATAGGATACCTATAGGATGGCTGATACCTATAGGATAGATAGAAATTCAAAGAGGTAGAAACCCTCACAGTTGTGTAGCAGTAACTTGGTTGTACGAAGTTGCCTATTGAAGTCCTGTCCTGTAAATATTGCTGTCAAGCATAATATTTAATATTGTTATTATTACACGGAGTACTGTTTTGTATATCAGTTTTCTCCTAACTTCAAACACAACTTTAAAGACAATCATTGAGTTGCAAATTAAAGGCTCGCATTGTTTTGTTGTGCAGTTTGTCTGCTCTCGGATGCAAAGTTCTCAATTGCTGGGTCTATTCTTTGTTATTCTGTCAAAATTTTCTTCTAGTTCTGTGTTTTACTCGAATTGCACTTTTCTGGATTAGTTTAATGCCTCTTATTTCTAACCCCAATATTTGCTGTTCTTCATTCATTGTTTTGTGTCTAGTTCTTGTGTAGGTATTATTATCACCTGTCTCATTTCCACTGTTCTTTGACATTGGAGCAATTCTCTATATTTGTTTATATTTTGCTCTTGCTTCTATCTGCTTAAAAAAATTCAAATTTGTGAGTCTTTGAATTGTTATATCTCTAAGGTTTCTGATTCCTACAACTGTTCATTTAGAAGGTTTGAAGATTCTACAACAATGAGGCGTATGCGCAAACAAAAATCTATGTGACGTTTTTGTGTAAGTGGGGTTATTTACGAAACAAAGGTCTCTTATGTATCCTTAGACCGCGGTGGCTCAATTGGTAGAGTGCTCACCTCTGGTGATAAGGGTCGTCGGATCGATCCCTGCTCATACCATGTAGGGTTTGTGGTGTACAAACACCGTGTGTGTGGGTTTTCTCAGGGTTCTCCGTTTCCTGCCACTTTCTTCATTCCACTAATTCATCCCATCATCATCCATCCGCCTTTCATCATCATCATCCATCAGCCAAAGTTTCCTAGAGGCCTTAAAATTAAAATTAATTCTTATGTATCCTTGATATTTATTTCCACTTGATTTTAGCATATTTCAACAAATGGTATGGTATTCAGAAATTGCTGGAGGGAAATGCACTACACAAACAGTGGAACAAAAGTCTGTTACATATGCTTCCCATGAGTGAGCGCTCGCTTAGATATTGTGTTGGAATTGTGGAACAAAACTCTGTATTACATCATACCATGTCACTCCGCACTGCGGATAAGATTCAACTACCTTGCCGTTTATCTCAATACACGCAAAATGTAACATAGACGTTTGTTGGTACACACACCTCAACTGTAACAGCTGTATAGATTGCAAGGTCTACAAGTGTTACACCTAGAAGATTTGAGTCTTACAACCATTGCCTTATAAGGTTTGTAAATGCTACAACTGTTACATTTACAACGTTTGTAAGTCCTGTCGCGACCGAGCAGGAGTCGCTTTTCTTTCTTTCTTTTTCTGTCAAGAGTGACAAATAAATTTGGGAAATTCCAAGATATTTGACTGTTTCCTTAGTATAAGGTATTTTACGAAGTTTCGAGAATTAATTAGAGGTACAGGGATCTGTATATCATTTAAAAGCTTGATAGTACCAACACTTATTCAGGCTTGATATGAAAATTTAGTTCTTAGGATTTGATAAGTTTATTTGCTTGTAATGTATTATACATTTCTCGATAAGGTTTAGCTGAGAGCACGGTTTTAAGTGTGTAAAAATGTTGTATCTCCGTGTCCTACAATTTAGCAGTTTTAAGATGTAAGAGAGGTCAGATATTTGTCTTTAGAGAAAGCTGTTGTTGATGAAGATGATTTTGGTATGGGAAGATTTGTGATGGCCAGGATAAGGACCTGATAAGTGTCAAAGCGGCTTCTGGTTAAGCGACTCGACTCCAAAAACTGGAGTCAGACTTCGAAGGAAGAAAGAATGGTCCTTCTCTCTGTGGGTGCTGCCACCTCTAGAGTTTGGATCGATGGACATCTCGAGAGGGCTGCTACTTTGGAGAGCCTGGTTAACCGGCAACAGAGTACTTCCTTGAAAGCAGAATGGTGTCTTGTATAACTTTTGCTGATGTGGTTTTGCGGTTGCCTTAAATAAAGATATCTTGTTGGTGAAGAGTGTTCTTGGCACCTTGCGAAGGCAAAATATACGGAAAAGTAGAGGTATGTGCACCAGTGAATGACACAAAGTACCACAGGTGAGGTAGGAATGGGTTCCCAGTGCAAGGCACAAGATTCAACAGTTGAAAAGGTCAGGTAGAAGTGTTTGAAGTAGACTTGATCATTAGTGTTCTGGTTTCTGGAATCTCACTATAAAGTCTAAGTTGCATCTGTTATTCTCCAAGAATCTCGTGCAGTACTAGAAACTCGTGATCCTACAAGATGTACCCAGGCCTGAGTTAACTAGACCTGACATTATAAGAAAAAACAATAGTCGAGGCGGACATTAGTCCCAAACTCTAGATTCGTTGAAGCTCTGATATACTTCCAGATTTGCAGGGTTCAAAGTGCTCGCAGTTAGACCTTATCACTGATTTACCGCCATGTTTAGTACTTGTACCTCTTTATACCTCAAGCAGTTTACTTGTACTCTGATTCGTTACTGTGAGTACACGTGGAGAGGGAAATTTGCTTTCTTTTCCCCTCGATCAGTTACTTCTAAAACATTTCAAACGCTTGGATGTGTTCTACTCATACCATTTGTAAAGCCAACGGTCGTCATTGGTGAAAACATCTAATTCCTCGTCCATTGGTTCCTTTTGGTGGACCTAGTCTTCTTTTAGCCTTTAGAAGAATAGAGGACTGATGGAGGGATGAGATAAAGTGTAGGCTAAATTCCAGGTGTATATTGAACATGTTTAGAATTTCAATTTCCTTGGTATGAACCATTACATCGTCAGAACACATACAAAATTCCGTGGAAATTAGAATACAACAAGATTCATGCAAGATTCGCAGGAAAGTTCGTTGTCTTCTTCTTCACATTAAAAACACATAACATTTAATAACATTTACAATAACATAAATACAAAATCCTTTGGGTGCATATTGAACCTAAACACATAGAAAAGCTCTAGGTTGACAGAGTAGAATTAATATCTAAAAGTTTAAGGAGTTATTCCACATGTTTAAATTGAACCGGTACTCTTTCTGTTTGTCTGAAATTTCCGTAGAAGCAATTTGCATTTAGATGGTTTTATTAAGGTCCGTAATAGCAGGGGATCATACAAAACAAAGGAAGACTTCTGCTTTAAATCCTAAAAACATGTTTTCATATGGGCACAAAATATAAAGAGCAAATATTCTGGGAAAGAGTCAATTTTTTTAATAGGCACTCTTTTGTCCATCGAAATAAGAGAACAAAAGAGCAAGTAAAAAACCGGAAGGGTACAACAAGATCCAAGCCATTCACCTGTGTTCTATCATTATCTGCTTAGTGACAACCAGAATCACTGACCTCTTTCGCAGGAGTCTGCCTTCCGGAATGTAAACAAAGACTCAAAAGAAAAGAAAAGGCAAATTTTAAAAATTAGTAACAAATACATACACACGAAACAGAAGCTCACAACAATAATGGCTGGAAACACAGATTATTAAAGTTCTCCAATTGTTATATTTATAATGTTTGTAAGTACTACAATTATTACATTTATAAAGTTTGTAAGTCCGACAACTGTTGCATTTATAAGGTCTGTAAGCCCTCCAATCGTTAGCTCTACAAGGTTTGTAAGACCCAAAACTGTTACATTTATAAAGTTTGTGAATCCAACAATAGTTACATGTATAAAGTTTGTGGAACCAAGAAATATTATGTTTATAAAGTTCTGAGCCCTCCGACTGTTACATTTATAAAGTTCGTAAGCCTTCCAACTGTTACATTTATAAGATTTGTTAGTTCTGAAACGGGTACGTTTGTAAGGTTTGTAAGTCTTATAACTGATACAGTTATAAGGTTTGTGAGTCCTCCAACTGTAATAACTACAAGGTTTGTGAGATCTCCAACCGTTACATCTATAAGTTTTGTGAATCCTCCAATTGTTACATTTATAGGGTTTGTGAGTTCTCCAATTTTTAAATTTATAAGATTTATAAGCCTTACAGTTTTTACATTGATAAGGTTTTTGAGTCCTCCAACTGTTGTATCTACAATGTTTGTGATCCTTACAACTGTTACATTTATAAGATTTTAAAACTCCTACAACGGTTACGTTTAGAAAGTTTGTGAGTCTTACGACTGTTACATTTATAAGGTTTGTAAGTCTTCCAACTGTTACATTTGTAAGGTTTGTGAGTCTTACAATTGTTATATTTATAAGGTTTGGAAATCGTCAACCATTTACTTCTACAATGTTTGCGAGTTCTACAACTGTTATATCTACAAGGTTTGTTAGTCCTACAACTATTACATATATAAGGTTAGTAAGTCCTAAAACTACTACATTTATTAGATTTGTAAGTCCTAAAAGTGTTACAATTAAAAGATTTGTTAGTCCTACAACAGTTACATTTGTAAGGTTTGTGAGTTCTCCAATTGTTATATCAATAAAGTTTGTGAGACCTGCAACTGTTACATCTATAAGGTTTGTGAGTTCTAAAACTGTTACATTTATAATGTTTGTGAGTCCTAGAACTGTTACATCTATAAGGATTTTGAGCACCATAACTGTTAGATCTATAGGGTTTATAAGTCCTAGAACTGTTACATCTATAAGGGTTGGGAGCAGTCCACCTGTTACATTTACAAGGTTTGTGAGTCCTGCAACTGGTTTACATTTGAAATGTGGCACCTCTTCGATTCTTATTCTATATCTTGGTGATAGTCCTTGGTGTATTATTCCTGCTATTTTGTCATGCTTCTCCTTGTGATCCGTTTGAAGTATGACGACACATTTGCTTATGATATTCGAATTATTTCTGTACGTATTGTTTCGTGTATTGATTGTTTCTGCGTGCATGTAATGTGCACTGGTCTTCCTCAATTCAGCTGCTTATTTTTTTATCTTCTTGCAGATGCAGATACGTCAGAAATAATCTGTGAAAGAAAATATATTGAAGAAAGGGGAAACAAGTAATGAACACGTAGATGCAAATGGAACTAAAAGTGTAATATAATACGGGGAATGATGAAAAGGACAAAGTTCCAACATAAGTAGAAAAAGTAATATTTAGCCATAAAACAATAAATTCCACTAGTCAACATATTTTAACTTTTTTAAAGTAGCATCAATCAACGTATATGTTCTTTACTAAATCGTCCATGCTGGCTACAAAAATGGCGACCAAATCGCTGTAACACGTGCAGTGTTTACGTTACAGCCACAGTAATGAAAATTCTACAAACAATAACTCAGCTTAAATACTGGTACGAGCTAGTATTATCATAAGTAGTAAGTGTTTTATGTATTTACACAAAATAATAGAATGTGCATGTAGAAACACGACGAACTTACCTTTCATTAATTCACTTGCGTAATACATCATTATAAGTTCAATTTTGTTATGGTGTAAAGTATTACACACCACAACCATAGAAATTGTTTTTTTGTCTTGTATGAGCAGTAACAATGTCTCTGGTAAGAAACCAAAAATAATCCCTCATCACCGCAGGATTCAAACTTTCCTGGTACCTTTCTCCATGGTGGATATACCCTGATAAAAGGTTCATCTATTCATCGCTCCGTGGTTATCAGGAAGTGTACGAAGTGAGTTTTAGTATCATACAACACAATTTCTACAACAGTTCTTCCATGATTTCAGGGCACTTTTCCACTTTCGTCTTGTCTTGGAAGTGTCTCAGAACGGATTTTCATGATCTCCAGACAGTCAGGTTGTCATAGTTCAACCATTATTAATGCCAAACATTATTTTCCTCACCTCAGGTCTAACAAACATAAGCGCCTCTCACGTTAAGAAACTTGTTTCGCAAATATTGGAAACTTTCTTCTGTTTTTTCCATGGCATTTCCAAAGTTCTTCACAAGTTCCAACTTGATGTGTAGGGGGAGGAAGAAGAACATTCTTGGTCTCCACTAAGAGAACATAAGGTTGAACATTTCTGGCACATACGTCCCTCGACCTTCGTAGCCAATCTTTCACAATACAATGTTTTTCGTCTCCTCAGATATCCCTCAAACGTAAAACAACAGCAGTATCTTGTGTACCCGCCCTGTAGTCCAAGTACAATTGCAAGTACCTGCAGATTGTATGATCGGGTAGATGTAACATATTGTATTAGGAATATCTTGTGGTCACTGAATGAGCGAGTAGGATTGACGACTTTCTATTCGTTAAGGTTCTCTTCGGAGAAATCAATGTATAGTTTCCATTCGTGGGGAACGTAATAAATTCCGACTTCTTATAACAGACTACATGCCTTTACGCACACACAAATAGAATCCTGAACTAAGAAGTATATTTAAAATTGTCATTCCTTCTTTTGTATACAGATATTACTGTACAATCAGTCAGCAAGTTCCATTATTACAGTCTTGACATTAGAATATATGCCTGTTGTTTTGTGAGTTTAAATAACAAACTGTCTTTAAGGTCACCCTACTTAATGATACATTTCTGTCACTGTTAAGTGCCCTGTAACAGTGACAGAAATATAACTAGGATCTGAAGATGTTAACGGTTCTTCACAATCACACCCATCTAGGATAGACTCGTTCCCAGTTGGTTGGTGCCATGAGAGTTGGGAGTTTGTTTCCGTGCGGAACAGACCTCATTGCAGAGTAAATGCTTAGGTATGACAGTGCATTTGCTCTGAGACAAATGTAACAGCACTCTACATGGTATCAGGTTCACTCTATAAATTTTTTATCATTGGAACCGTAAATTTCATGCTTCTGTTTTTCTCCGTAGCTCACTCAAGGCTAGTAATGTTGGATATAATACAGATAAAATTGAGTGAGTAAATGTTATCGTGATCTCTAAAATATATGAAGAGTACAGGGAAAGAAGGGGGTATGTTCATTTTTAATGAGTTTGCATTCGTAACAGGTACTACGCAATGACAGCTAGCACCTCAGTAAGTTTCAATTTAAAAACGCAAATATTTACAAAGTTAAAGCAGTTTAAAGAATATGAAATACATGGGAGTAACTTTAGAATGAGTTTTACTAGAAATAACTTTTCATGCACTTTCATCAACTTTTGCCCTTGTATTTTATCATGCTAAATGATTGAGAACTTGCGAAAGGAGGTTGGTTTACATATACACACATATATTGGCATTATATATTTTAACTGTTTATTTTTCGTTCTATTTTATTTTTATTTAACTAAATGATTTTTTTTTTGCTTAAGACAATATTCTATCAGACGGAATGCCTATCTCTTGGTTGAATTGAAAACAGGATAGCTGGACTGTTAAAAAAAAATCTTTCCTTGAATATCAATGCATCGCCGATGCGCAATATTTTTCAAGTTAAAGAACTGACAAACAGTAGATCTATTGTTAACTAAAACCACGTCAATTATTTTTTCTAAATGGGGTTGCATCGATAAAGGTGATTTGTTATCTTACTTTGGTATTACCAAACAACGACCACATAAATCCGGCTAGACTTTCTGTTAAACTGGTAACCTCAATATGAGATAAGCAAGTTTTCCAGAGATATCTACTTATTAAAACATCGGAAAATAGGCTAACTTTCATGAATTTGCCAGAAATACGTAATCACCAAGTCAGGTCAAATGATACGAGAATCACAAACCCCATTTTCTGGGTGTGGCAAATTCGAATCTCATAAATACCCACCGAAACGTAAATCATGATCGCGCTGTTGTGACGAATATTCTTTGTCGACCACATCAAAGCTCTTATCAGCGTTGGTCGGATTGATCTTAGGAAACTCAGGTGAGTTTGAATCTTTAAAACTGAATATGTTATTGTTAAAAGGGACCCGAGTCACATTTATGAAGTTTCGGGGAAAAAAACGGAAAGAACTGTTCTTCAATAAAACAATAAGGATATGAAGTATAGTTTTGGGGCTATCTAATTTTTTTCTTGCTATTCTGGTAGTTGAATCAGGACCATTTGTGATGCAAAACATGCGTCTACCCCCAGACAGCCTGAAACCAGCACAAAAGTCTCTCAGGCCTCTTTTTACAATAACATTCAATTATACTTTATCGACTACGGGAGCTGTCTTGTTGCTTATGCACGAGAAGTTATCTTACGCTTCAACATCAACTCCCAAACCTTTTGATTAGCATGACGCGATCATAAACATGTCTTATTATTGAACATGTTACTCAAACCACATATAGGAATGAGGGAAGCTATCCGATTGTAATTGTAGGATAAAGACTCAACTAACGCTGTCATATGATAATGTGAAGAGACAACCAGAATACCATAGAAATAGTTAGGAAATAGATATGGATGATCCTCAATCCATTGATATCATTTTGCAAATATTCATCATTCTTAATTGCAAATAAATCCACAGTTAGAATCAAGTCTTGTCCTTATCACGAAAGTAACTTTTAAGTAAAGAAACTATTAAAAGGAAATCAAAAGGCATCCAGTTATCTTTCTCTTGCCAGGATCACGAATCATTCTCAAGTAACCTTTCATCTCTACTATCGCTTATACGTCTCCCGTGAAATACACATCAAATGCGCTCTACTTTAACGGTGTAGATTACCCCCGCCATCTTGGTATGACCTTTCCATTGATTTACACGGGAATTGTTTTACTCATTTTATGCCTCTCGGAAGTAGAATATTTAAGTTCTGCTTTCACAAAATTTATCTTGGTGGTTATTTTGACTCTTGTATAGATTTGGTTTGTGAAGTTTCTTCAAATATATAAGTATAATGTATTATTAATAGTTTGCTATATAAATCACAATATGTTAACGGGAAATTACACTGTTCGTGTTTAAAATATTGCATTTCTATAAAATAGCATGAGTCAAAGAGAACATGACGATAAACTGGGCGAAAACAGAAGTTAAAAATATGCTCCTGAAAGATATAAGATGAGTAAAACAATTCCCATGTAAATTAATGGAAAGTGCGTACCAAGATGGCAGGGGGGATCTACACCATTAACGATATTTCACCAGTAGTCAATGATTTGGCTGAAGTAGCTCATAGCCAAGTGATTTGGTATACTTGGTGAGACTTCGTCGGAATTGCGGTGGAGCCTATGATTTTCTCAAGTTGAGTAACTGTTCTGGGTCAGTTCGTTAAAATGCCACCTGTTGGGAGTGGTGAAGTAGTATAAAGGTTCCGCTACAATTTTGATGAGGTTCGGCGTTGGCAACGCAACGTTTGGCCACAAATTTGGTGTACTCGCCAAGGAAAAGTCACAGTTCCGCGAAAGATCTGGTTGAGTTTACCTCAATATATGAGACTACAAACAATCTGATGTGCTAGAAACATTTTAATGCTATATTTGTTAATAGCACAAAAGGGCTAGCACGGGGAATCTAACTGCGGGAAACAATAGCTACCTGTAATTTCAAGTAACTTGGCTAATAATAAAAAAAACACCACCTTGAAGTTTTCAGGAAAATAAGATATGTAGAAGCCTCGTGCGATATCTGAAAATGGTTGTTCAGTTAGAAGTCCCTAGTACCGACTCCGAGAACCACCCTGTATAAGGAATTTACAATAATTGTGCTAGTATGGCAACACTGATTGCCGAAGGAAATGAGATGAGACTTGTATATTCGTATATCGATTGCCCTGCCTGCGATGCATTTCTACCGCAGACATCCACGTTGAAAGTTTGCGTGTATCAGAATGTTACGTTCTTTGAATATAATGAATTTACATCAGAATTTTATGTTTCTTTTTCTTTTCTTAAAACTACGTCACGTTTTTTTATCTCTTAGCTCTTTTGTGTGCTGGTAACGTGACTATTCCCTTCTCCTTAGATGCATCAGTACCTTGCACATGAAACCCTTTCCATCTCCACGAAGCTCTGCTCGTTTTAAATATTTCCATAACGCCAGGAGAGTTTATTGAACCAAGGTACACGAGACGCTGAAGACGCTAGTTAAGTGAACTTTCTCATTTTCGTGAAAAATAAAATCAAGGTATAATGCAGCCATAATTTGTACTCTAAAATAACCTCAGGCTCTTCTATTGAAGATTCGAACTAGGAATATAAACATATCGATGATTGAGTTCCCAAATCTTCAATTTTGGACATCGACAAACTCATTCATCTAATACCGATAATGTCCCGGAAGATGAGTATGCTCGTTGCCTTGTAACCAAGGAGTTTTGGGTTCGACTCACGATCAGTGGCGAATCCAGGATTTTTTCTGAGAATGGAGCGCAGGTGGTAGACCAGGGAAATTTTTATATTTTCCCGTCAAATGTTTTTCTAAAGTATGAATTTATCATATTTCCTTTTATATTGATGAATTTTGACGTGGAATATTACGACAGTATCTCTAAACAATCATATTTGTAGATAGCAGGAAACAAATGGAAGCTTTATGTCAGATAACTTCTTAAAATAATGCAATAAAAATAGTATGTTTGGTTCAGGGAATCGCGCCCCGTCTCTGGATTCACCACTGTTCCCGATCGGGACAGACGTACTTGGTAGACTGCTTTAAACAGTAGGATCTCTCATTACGAAGTCACCGGAATGTGATGAAAGGTAATAGCAAATCCATCGGTTTACCTTACCCAATAACTTGCCTCAAAGCTGAAAAAAATCATCATCGAAAGGATTTATAATACCGATATTAAACGATATTTACTATTTTAATGTTATTCGAGATCCATCACAATATTACCGAGCGGTCGTAGTTAGTTGGTATAGCGTTTGCTTTGCCTTGGGTTTATTACCGATACCCAAACATCCTGACTGAGGTTTTCCAGAGATTTCTCTCAGTAACACCAGGAAAATAGCCTGGATAGTACCTTCAGCTTAAGTCCAGATCGACTGCTTGCAGCATCATTTCTCTTGAGCCATAAATACCTAAAAGCCATACATTAAATTCAATTTAGTTCCATCACGATATTTAGGGGCCTGAGAATCTTAATGGTTTAAGTCAATCATTCTGATTACAATCACAGGCTATTTTAAATGAACATGGCATTTCCAAGTTACGCAGCATCAATGGAAAATGGTGTGTCCAATGATTCGGAATCGTATTATATTGGACAAAACAAATGTTTGAGATATTTACGCATAACCAGAAGGAAATTGTCATTTTCTTCGATTACACAAATGATCATTTTGGGACTACGGTGGCTCAGTTAGTAGAGCGCTTACCTCTTGTGCTAGGGGTCGTCGGATCGATTCCTGCTCATGCCATGTGGGCTTTGTGGTGGAGAAACAACGTGTACGTGAGTTTTCCTGTTTCCTCCCACTTCTTTCATTTCACCAATGAATCTCATCATCATCCTGAGCCATAGTTGCCTAAAGGCCTTAAAATAAATTCAAACAAATTCTCATAGTGAATTGAGTTACAACATTATAATTCTTAGGCCTCCCTTGAATGTCCAAGTGGTATGGTTTGATCCCAACTTAGAGTACAAAAAATACAAATACGGTAGAAGTCCGATAGACCGGCATCCAACAGTCCGGAACGCCCGATTGTCCGGTACCATGCCAGGTTTTTTTCCTGTAAACGCTTGTGAACGACAGTTGAAAGCGCTTGGCGCGGTTCGAAACCACTCGGAAGTGTCCACTAGGCGTCTGCTACTGTTAGACGCAATCAGCATTGTTCGGAATCAATCGGAAGCGTTCGGACTTTACTCGGCTGATCTCGCCTGTCACCACCCACAGGTTCAGTTCATTGTTTTCGCTGTACGGCTTAGCCTATACCAGTAGTAAGAGCTACCACCCGATAGTCCGGCATTTTCGGTAATCCGGCACCGGGACGGTCCCGAAATAAGAGGCTAACTTACCCGTGTACCATTTGTTCTACCTTCTCTACCAAGAGAGCATTACGTGATGGAGGCCCCGGTTATCTTTCCCAGTACATCTCGCAGCAAATCTCAGTTGTCAGTGCAATTTCAACCAAACTTAATACACACCTCACTTACAATTGTAAACAAACACTGTGGGGACTAAGACACCTCATTTCGACACATCTAAAAATAGTCGAAAACGACCGATATTAGTGTCGAAATCATAGTTTTCCGGGTCAACAAGGTGATTAGTGACAGTCCCGATTATATTTAAGCCCAAGTTTAGTTGACAATTTATTGACTCGCACTAACGGACGGATAAATCTGGTAGTAGTAAATAAAAACGTTTGAGGTGCTTAGAAGATACGCAGATTCATCCTGTAAGTTTCGATTTTTTAAAAAACAAGTGAGGTGGACTTCAGTCGGGAGATTGTGCATATAAGCTACCTATTTGGATACAGCAGTGAACATCCTATTTGCATGATTAATTTTGCGTTGGAAAGAATTGCGGCAGACTCTTTCCAACGATACCCCAACCACTTAGTAATTCCAGAGCTGAAAATTGTCCCTTTATCTTGGGGCTCGCCCATGTGATCTGTATTAGCAAAACGGGTTTGAACTAGTCTTGTCGAGACATTTCCAACGACACTTGAATCATCTTCCTAGCCTTAGTTGTTCCTAAGTTATAAATTCCCTCCATATCTCTGACATCACTCCTGTAATGTGTATGACTTATTCGGGTTTGAACTCTTCTCTTCGAGACTTTTTATACGACACCTCAACCACATTAGGCCGAGTAGTTCTGAGTTGAAACCTGTTGATAGACGGGCAGATGTTCAGAACGGTTGTATAAGGCTTCATGGCACTTTCTGCTGAAGCCTGCAATGAACCTAGCTGAGACATATTTATTTCCCAAATAGTTCAATTATTTTTAAAAATTCAGAAGCGTCCACGCAATAAGGGAAATTTAACAAACGATGAGTTCCAGTAAATGCTTTTGTCTTCATTAAATTTGCTGCTCACTAACGCAGACAAATATCCTCCAATAAGAAAGAGGCTTGGGTGTCGCAGTGGCCCATCCAGAGAGGGAACGTCCGTCTGGTGCCATCCCCCTCTTAAAAGTAAATATATTTTTACAACATTACTTCAACAATTTACGTATAGAAAGCGTGGATTTGTTTACGGACAAATGTAATTTATGGAGAAATATCAAATTTTTGAGAATTGAATTGAATTTTATTTATGGCGTTTAGGTATCTAAGGCTCAGACCGGGATAGAAAAGGGCAAAGGGTTCGCGAAGCTGTCGGCCAGGGCCAATGTTGAAGGTGCCATCCCGGCATAACTGAGGAGAACCCCTGAAATCAACTCAGTCAGGATACTCGGTCGCTGGGATCGAACTCACGACCTCCCAAATGCTAAGCCAACGCTCTACCTCTAAGCTACGGCGGCTCGGTACCAAATTTTGGAGAAAACCATTTTAATATTCCATGTTATAATTTAGCAATATGAATGCGAAATGCAATAAATTTATACTTTAAAATGCATTTAGTGGAGAAATATCGAAAAGGTCCGTGGACTATTCCTCAGATCACACCCCGACTCACGGAAATCCTAGATCCACCCCTGCTATGGAGCCTTTCATGGACGGATCATATGAATAAAATCCTGATATCCTCATATGAGGACCCTATGTACCGTATAACACGGGTAGAATTGTTTAGTGAGCAGATGTACTTATCAATGATGTTTGAACAGAGCCATTTACAATGACTCGCTAGACGCAAACAAAATAGGAGCACCACACAGAAAAAAGAATCCAATAACTGTTCTGGAACGGCTTTTCATTATGCTCTCTCTGGCCTTTGGAAAATAAGAAATTGTTTTGTTTTTGCGTCATCTCGCCTTCCTTATCGGTTGTGTCATACTAATCTACATATTTATTTCCTTTGTCTGCTATCGATCGTCCCCCATCCTTCCACCTCCCCACATATGAGTCTCTGCAGTCACACACACTTATATCATAAATGCACGACACTCATTATTACGCATGCAGGGCGGGTGACGGACGCAGCATTATGCATCATAAACAAAGCCTGTGACTCAACAATGTATCGATTGCAATCTACGAGTCGCGTCGAAACTGTAGAATATATTATGAAGACGTTAAATCAAGGTAATATTTACAACAGAGTCAGAGTGCAAACGCTGAGCCAGGTGTTGTTACTTGCCCCTTTGCTCCGAAATGAGTTTTCGAGGACGGAGGGGGTAATACTCAATAACTACCGCTAGAGGGCCAAATTAGATGCAGGGTTGCCAGTCGTTGAAGATAAGCGACTCGTAGGGAACGAAGAAACATATTGAAAAAAATAAGCTTTCAACTGAGGTTGTATAGTTATTGACTTGGCAATATTTTACTCTAAGCCTCAACTTTATAATCTGAGTTTGAATTTAATTTATGGCATTTAGGCATCTGAGGCTCAGGTCGGGATAGGGTAGACGAAAGGAGTCGACCACGGCCTAATTTGAAGGGACCATTCCAGAATTTGCCTGATGTGACTGGGGGAAATCCCTGGATAAACTTCAGTCAGGATTGTAGGCCGCTGTGCTGGGATTGAACCCGACCTCCAGAATGCACACCCAACGCTCTATCACTGACCGTTCGGTCTCAATTTTGTAAATCAGTAGCTGATCATATGATTGCTCTTTGACAAGGGAATACATGAAAAAATCTTAATCGAGCAACTATCCTGCGATTGGATAGCTACAGATACCCATATTTTCCTCCTCTGAGTTAAATATAGTAGACGCCCCCTGGATAATCCGTGGATTCCTGTTTCTGAATACCGTCGAATTACTCAAAGGGCGCTTTAGCTCATAGTAGTCATAGCATTTGCGCTTAAGCGATATTGGACGTGAATCAGGCTCGCTGCTTAGCGGAGGTAAAGAAGAAAGATGGGAGAGGAACACAGGTGACTTTTTGATGAGTGTAGCGTTAAAAACTGTACGTGGGTTACTAATTGTTATGTTTCGCTTTATTTAATTTACTTGTTTATTTGAAGTTAATAAACTTAATTAATACACTGAAATTTGCAATTGTTAATTGCCTGACTCATCACACACACAGATAGAAGCAGCAAAACGCTTTTCGTCAACGGGAGAAAAAGGTACGGCATACTATGATAGATATGTAAAAATTTCTAGAAACCCCGTCGATTTACACGGAAAATCGGACTACAGGTGAGGTGTATATTCGAAATTCTAACTCTCGAAGACTCCTTGTAGTATAGTCATCCCAACGACGTCTCCGTCCTCCCAATGGCCTCTTCCCCTCCGGTTTACCAACCACAACAGAATATAATCTTCGTTTCCATCTCTCTCATCCGATCTAGATGCCCTGCCCGTATTAGCCATCATAATTTTATTATTCTTACAACATCTGTTAAATCCTACAATCCATGGAGTTCATTATGCAGTCATCACGTCTCGTATATCTTTCTGAAAACTTTATTTTCAAACTCACATAGTTTATGTCGATCTGCCGGGGTCGTCCTCCAACATTTGCAACGTGAAAGTATTACCAGCAGAATAACTGTTCTGTATATTTTCAATTTCAACTTTCTGTTGATATTAATCGCGAGGTTAGAAGTTTTTCGACTGAATAGAAACATGAGTTGTCCGATGCTAAGTGATTTTTATTTCCTCCGTGACCTCGTTCTTGTTTGTTACATATGTTCATAAGTATTTAAATGTATTTACTTTTTCTGTGATATCCTTCTTAATTGTAATGCATCTATTTCCCTCATACTCTGTGTTTCGCTTTGTTATCATGCATTTTGTTTTCTCTGCGTTCATCTGTAAACCTATGTCAACGCATGTTTCTGCTAACAAGGTACATTCGCGAAGTGCCTCATAGATAGTGGTTTTAAATGCAACGTTTCGCTTATCTCAATGTGTATTGTACTAATTTTTAGCTGGCCACAGCGGTAGATGAGAAATGCCAGAGTAATGACCGTTTTGCTCGAACACATTCAAACATAAATTAACATCACTAATGAAGAAATGATATGAATTATGACATCACTGTAACAATGAACTTATCCAGGTTTTATTTTTCTTGCAATTAGAAATTGTTTTCGCTTTTTAATTTTCTTGCATTATCAAAAATGGAGGCATAACGAGTGTTACTAGATCAAGGCCCATTCGCTAAATGTGTGACGGAAATTGGTAAACTATTGAATTAGACGGACTGTTCTGCTACACGCAGTGTTTATGATATTACTTTGAGCTGTCCATAACAGTCCTTACACATGTTTATGAGTCTTGAACCAATCCGGTAAGCATAAATACACACGACAATAATCACACTGGATGAATGCTTTATTTACGTAGTTGGGATTTGAGCAACTCCAAGCTTCACTTTTCCAGAGAACATTGTCAGGAGCATCAAAGAAATCGCAGTTAATGGGGAAAGCAGTTTTCTCAAGCGTGTTTAAACACATTGGCTGCATTCAGCGTGGTGAGCGGCTCAGTGAGAGTGATCTCCAGTAAATGAGCGCTCACAGCGGATCCTTCGGATACCAAATTTCGTTTATGCTCAACGAACAGTTGAATTTTATAAAGCGTATGGTTGAAGTTCCAAGAACAATTGAATAACGCACAGCACAAAGAGTAGTAAACATGACGAGTCGGGAAAATGTGAGGCACATGTTACAATTCTTTATCGACGACGGATTAAATATGAATGTGCTCTTACATGCTGTAAGGCAATTGGTAGTTATTTCTAGTATAACAACTTTAATTACTATTACATTCGCAAGTGACACTATAGTCCTCTCCGACGGAAGCCATATTGCAGTCGCACTTCAGGAAGGTCGAGCTCACAAGTGAGCGCGAATAACTTCGCTCATAAAGATGGCGTCGGCTCACTGTGATAAGTGCGCGAAGATTGATGATAAACATTATGGCTCTGGAGGTCTACATCGCTCACAAAAGCGTTTAGCAAAAAGGTAAATATGGATACATTCTTTGAAACAATGGTGTCATAATTCAAACCATTCCTTCATTAGTGACGCTTATCTTTAAATGTGTCCGAGGGTAACAGCCATTACTCTAGAACCTCTTATTTATGAAGACCCTTGCAAATTACCGCTATGGTCCTCTAAAATTAGTACAATACACACTGAGACAAGCAGGACTTTGTATTTTGTTCAGTTTAAAACCAATATCTGTCAGGCACTTCGAATGTACCTTGTAAGACATCAGTGTCTATCTTACTCAAATCTTGTGGTCCAGGCGGTAGCGTCACGGACTTCCGATCGGTAATGGGTAGGTACGTGGATTTGGAATTCAACGGCCGACCATCCTGACTGTTTTCCAGTTTCTCCGCAGTTTCACTAGGGATGGTACCTTAAGAAAGACCCTGGCCGATAACTTCCCCATCCTCTACGTAGCTCGTGCTATCCTGAGGCCAAAATATTAAAAGACCTTAAATAAAATTCAAAATCTGTGGTTCTGTTTTTGTAGTGCAGCTATATCGTCACCTTTTAAATATACATCATCCGCGTATACGAACAGTTGATACAAGTTAATGTTAGTCCCTTTTTTGTCTACCTTGATTTCTAGAGTCATATATTCTACTGCAAAGTTAAAGAGCAGTGGTGCTAATTCTGCACGTTGTTTCAATCCGCTGCAAATCTCCATTACCCGCATTAACACCAAATTGTTTAAACTCTGACATACGTTATCCTCTAAGCCAGTTACTGACAATGTTCCTTCACCTGCATATCTTGGGGTAATTGTTACTTATGTTGTTTTTCTTCAATATTTTTCTGATGCCTATCTATTGACTGATTGGTCTCTACGGTGCGGCAGGAGGGGGGACGTGTATAGGTGTGTTGACTCTGGTACAGGGGTAGGGGGTGAGTCAACGTGACGAGGGGGGAGTCGTGCTAACACGAGTAAATGACTAACACTGACAGCAAGAGGAGTCCATAATTGCTCTGCTTACCTAACCTTATTGCCTCTATTAACGAAGCCAATATATTGTGGCTATAACTTCGTTCATTCAGTTAAAAGCAAACATTTTGCCAGAGAAAATGGAATGAAGATTCTCGTAATCATTCTGTTAATTAAAAGGAATGATTTATAGCTAAAAGATCTGGAATATTTTACTTGCGCTTATTTTCAGTTTTATGGACTCAAGCGTTGGCTTTAGGATTTTCTGTTTTTTGAATTCCGGAAACGATATTATTAAAAAACGAAATCCAAAGAATGAACAGTTCATTATTTTCGCGAAACGCGATTTTGATATCATTTCCTACGAATAAATACGTCTTTCAAATTTCTTCAGGATCGGTTTCAAGAATTGAACTTATTTAATAAATTTCAGGCTTTTTAAGGCTAAGACCGGGATGGCAGAGGGGAAAAAGGATGTGGGAAAATGTAGGCCAAGACTATGTTGAAGATACCATCCTGGCATTCGTCTAGAGTGTGTGAGGAAAAACCCCTGGAAAAAATCTCCGTCAAGGTGGGTGGCCGGTGGAATTGAATCCGCCCGAGTGCTAAACGAATGCCCTACCATTAAGTTACGACCGTTCGGTGTTTGGTTCTTAGAGCCTAGGAAATTTTAGATACACCAAAGATTGATATGGAAATCAAACTAATTTTTACATGGAAATTTTTTTATTTCGGAGAGGGGGTCCAATGCTCCACGGATCCCCTTCTGAATCTTTTGTACAACTAGAGTGAGTGATGCTTTTATTCACCCCTAGTTTGTTGTTGTTTACAAAACCCATTGCTATACATGTAGATGATATTCTTCGCGTTGATAAGCCATTTGATCTTGAATTGCTTTTGGTGTTCCCAACAATTTGTAAGGTGCGCTGACCCAATATGGAATGGTAACCAATATTGCCTATTCGCTGTATTAGTTATAATACGTGTTAAATCCTACAGATGACGGTAGTTGTATGTGTAAATGTATAAAGAGGTTTAAACAGAAGCCAGTAGATGGAGCCACCAGTGTTGTGGACAATGTTGAATAAAGATGGGGCTGTATTCGTTATAATACGTGTTAAATCCGACAGATGAGGGTAGTTGTATGTGTAGAAGCTGTATAAAGAGGTTTAAACAGAAGCCAGTAGATGGAGTCACCAGTGTTGTGGACAAATAATTTCAATGCCCAGGGAGGAAATATTAAAATTCATGTCCTTACTCCAAGTTTAGTTCAAATCTCAGTCTATAATCACTGATCTCTGCAGGTATGGTTAAAATTAATCATCTTATACTACTGATTAGCTAACCCATTTAGTTAATTTATTTATTCCTCTATATGTTTGTTTTATATTAATTTCTTGAATTGATGTTGTTATTGGAACTATTAAACGTTCAGTGCTGATACCTGCCCAGCAAACCAGGTGGCATTTGATCTGCGAAATTCGGGCGGGAAGGTGTCGGGTTTTGGAAAATCCCGACAAGAAACCGACGTCGGAGGGCGGGGCTGGGTGAAGTTTCGTCCCTATATAGGCTAGTCGGGGCACCGACGGCAGCCCGGAAAATGGCCCGAGGACCAAACGCTACTTATGGGTCGTCGCCGACCTACCCCGAACTATTTCCCAACTACTAGACAGGACGCAACGGCCCGGCGGAAACCCCGTCTTGGTCGGCATTTGGCTTCCTGGATGTAAGCGTTAGTTTGGCAACGTTACGGTGGAGAATAATCTTTTTCCTAATGTAGCCAGCAGACGCCTTAACAGCAAAAAAAGTCTTTTTCCGCTATCATTGGATGGCAAATTAAACTTTATGAGATTTTGTGTCCAGTATAGTGGTTTTGAACTTATGACCTGAAAGAAGCTACGTATCCAGTTCTACTCGAACCGAACCGAACACTTTTAAGTTATTCTTTTGTCTTTTGGGTTCACTACTATTCTCTATTTTTAGTCATTACGTCATTCATTGAAATGGGATATACGGTTTTCCCTTCAAAGATGCAAAATTATCTTTTAAAGACCTCACAATCCAAGCTGAGTGGCCGTAGCTCAGTTGGTAAAGCGTTAACTTTCTGGTGGCTCTGAGTTTGATACCAGTGGCTGGTCCTCTCGACTGAGACTTTTACGGATCTTTTCTTAAGCTACCAGGCAAATACCGGTATAGTACCTTCAACTTAGGGTCTGACCGACTTCCTCCCACATCATACTCGTAGCCTATCCGGCCTGATATAAAAATGTGTTAACCGAGCGGCCGTAACTCAGTGGTAGAGCGTTGGATTATCATTAGGAAGGTTCTGAGAACGATCCCATCAACCGCCTATTTTGAAGGTTTTTCCTCAACTATACCAGGCAAATGCCCGAATAGTACATACTAATTATGCCCTGGCCAACTGAATTCAAACATCCTCTCCCTATCCTATCCCGTCTTGAGCGTGACATGCCTAAAGACCATAAAATATATTCAAGTTCCATAGATACCTAAAGACCATAAATAAATTCGAAATCTGGATCCGATTCTGTTATTATCAAATGTCCAAACGCTCGAATAGTAGTCGTGTGGTATATTGCAATTAGAATGGCTGGTAACATTTGTCAACTTTTAACCATTGGTGCTCTGTTCTCGGGTTCGAGTCCCGGCAGGGGCATGGGTGTGAATTTTAACAGCTAAAGGCGAATCGTGACGGGACGAAGACCAAAGTTACTAGCCTGGCCCATATAAATATAAAGTTTTTAAAATTTAAGTTTCAAATAAGACTCTGGCCAAGATCATTCGAACATCAATTTCTTTATCCTATTCTAGCGAAAACCAAAGTTGCCCAAATGCATAAATAAAATGTTAAAGGATCTTCATTATTAGTGTCATATCCCATCATGATCACAATCTTCAACAGAAACATCATCATCATCATCACCCTCATTAGTAGAGCCGAAGCAAAATTTGGCCTCGGTCAGATCATAGAAGAAACTTCGAGAGTGAAAGCTTCAGGGAAAATGTTCCAGATTTTCCCAACGTCAGAGTCCTGTGCTTCTATCATTTGTAAATTATTGTAATGACACATTCTTCATTGAGTACCAAGTTTATATACTATCAAAAACTTTGATCAGCAGTTCTGAATTTTGTGGGTTTTCTTCGAAAATACGCTACACAAATTCAGAAAATTCTTCAACAAGATTAAATATCATGAATGTATTAAGCAGGAAATGTATTAAGGACAATTTGTTTGCAAATCTAGCATCAAATCATAAAGAAAAGATTTGAGGATAATTTCTTACATGAAATATCTGCTTCGTTTTCTTCTCACTTCAATATTATAAATTATTTATTCTGTTTAGTGAAAAAATAGAAATTAAGCTGAGATGGTTGAAAGTTGATAAAACACAAGACTTCTACTAGAAACATCGAAGCGAGCTGAGTGTTCTAGACATGCATATCACTATCCAAGAAGCATTCGGAAGGTCCTGTAAGCGATCCCAACAGCGGCCCTTCATGAAGGAGCTGTTTTCAGCGTCTTGCCTCAGTCACACTAGACAAATGACGGGATGGTACCTACTAATTAGGAACTGGCCTTCCAACATTCTCTCCCTCACCTTATCCTGGACTGAGCCTGAGATGCCTAAAGGCCATAAATAAAATTGAAATTGAAATTCAAACATTCTGAGAAATTATTTAACTCAATACTGTTAATGAGTAGTTCAGTATATAACGATACGAATTTACATAAGATAATGTAATTTGAAATCACAAAAAAAAAAAGAATATCAGTTTGATAATGTTAACACTTCTGAATGCGTTCAACATGAATTGAAGCACTCAGAAACAGAAGTTATTAAGTCAACGGCATTTCCAGATGACTTTAACAACTTTTGCTTCTGAGTGCGTTCTTTTTTGTGTTTAAAAACTAATGTACATTTATGTACAGGACATTTATGTTTTCCAATTGATTGAAGCCGGTTTGCGATGTTTAGGAAATTCGACATTTACATGTTCAAATCCGTTTATACGAATCAGAACTTTTGAACTAAATACTTTAATGTTTTTCAATTAGGAAACTTCCCAATGTTCTCTACAGTTTAAGGGGCAACGTTCTTCGGTGACCACACCTCCGGGAACAGTGAGACGCAAGATAGCGAACAAGAAGGTACCGTCCTGGAATTCACCTTGTCCAACTGATTAAAGCAGTGCAAAATCTAAGGTAAGATGGTCAGTAGACCGTCTCCAGCGTCAACCGTTACCATTAGGCTATGGTAGCCGTATGATTTTAACTACTAGACCCTCCATATCTGTTCACAATTGCTAGGTACTAGTACGTAAGTTATCATACTTGAACGCCTTGACTCTCGATAATTATCTAAAAGCTTTCTAAGAACCACAAATCTGTCACAAGAAATGAATTAAAATATTAACTCTGTAAAGAGCAATAAAAATGTGGGTACAGTGCTAGTCTTGTAACCAGGAGGACCTGGGTTCGATTGCCAGTGCCAGACATTCTGATTGAAGTTTTCCCTGCTTGCCCTCAGTCACAACAGTGAAATACTGAGATGGTACTTGGGATAAGTCCAAGGCAGATTCCTTCCTTTAGTTGTCGTTACAATTGTTAAATATAAGCAGAGCAAAACTGCAAAAATTATTCTGTACGGAGAGTATTAAACAAATAAATTCGTTTTAAAATAACCAGTTCCCAAAATTTGAAACGCCACACCGCTGCGAAAGCAGGCAGGTTTGGGTCCTACTGCCGTCATAAGGACTAATGATTTTGAGAGATTTCCTCAGTTTCACTAGGCGAATGCCTTTTTGGTACCTACACAATTTTCCCTGTCCTGTTACCGGTCGCCAAAGGAAGCCGGTCCAAAGATTTCTGACAGGTCTATCCCACACTTATGTATCTGGCATTGAAATATAAATGAAGAAAAAATTATGAATTTCCCGTTGACTTTTCTTAATTATTGCAAAGCCTTGTCCTAATTAAATAATTGCCTTCCTCTCCCTACACACTAAATGAAAGTTTCCCGTAATATCGAAAAGAAGAAAAAGGGATTCAGACCACATAACACAGCGGGTGCATACATTTTCTTCGTTTCGTTACAAATGATCTAAAAGCGTCTCCACTGCAGTGTCATAAAACAAGCAGGCGAAAAAAATAACGGATGAGGTACTCACCTACAGGTCTTCTATTGCGGAAGACTGCGGGACCATCCACTGCGTTGACGGGACGAGAATCCGCGCCCTCCTAGATAGATGTGCCGAATGAGATTACAACACTTGACAATTTTATTTACAAGGAGAAACCGTCGCCCAAACAAATCTTTACTTCAAATGTCCGTTATTCGTATCTGTCCAATCAAATTGAACTACAAGAAGATCGAAATTACTTAATATTCACTGCGGGAAATGAGAATCGAAATCTCACCGCTGCTCAATGCAGTTTCTGACTACGAACGGTATCCATGTCCACTGGAGAACAGCCGTGGCGGTCGGTGGTGGCGCTGGTAGAGCAGCTGCGCTTCTGCGAATTAGGCGCATGCGTGTTGCCAGTGACTTCGCTGATTTTTACTACCTTGCAACAAGCAAAATGCTGTTTGCAACAAAATATAGTGTTGCCAACCAGATGATAAAGTTACCGAAGTTCTGAACAAACCCTCAAATGTCTTTTCTTCTCACTTTTGCAGGAACTAATAGGAAACAATTCCAGTTTCAAATCAGCTTAACCTGAACTTGTATAGCGTAATGACATCACAACCATTAGTGTTCGGCCAGTGAAACACCTCCTCCTTGGTCGATATCTTTCACCCTCCCTTTTCTTTGAGTATACCCACACAGTAATTTTGACCTGATTCACACGTGAATTGACCTTACTTTGACAAGTGGGATAACTTCATGGAAACTTAACAGATCAAGCCAAGAAGCTATAAACAACATCGAATCAAGCAGTCAAAGTTACAAGAATAAATGCTGAAATAATCTTGACAAGACAAGAAAGAAAAACATAATGTACTTCTTAAAAAAAATAAAGACGTTATCGTGTGTGGGAATCAAATCGATGTCCACTGGTACACAAAACCGATGCTGTAATCACCAGAACACGGAACTATACGCCTTAGCTTACTTTCCAAGCGATATTAGGACTATAGTTCATGAGATCGCAAGAGACTCCCGTGCTAAAAGGGTGGAAGATGGCGAAGATTAACCTACGACGAAACAATCCTGGCACGTGATGGGACTTCAGCGCACTGAGACGATAGCAGAAGTGCAAAGAAAGAAGTTCAAATAAATTTCAAGTTTGAGAAGCTTCCTCGCTTAACTGCGTGTTCCAACAAGCTTGAATTAGGTTACTTATAACAACCAATCCGCTTACGTTGTTTCAACAAGCTTGCTTTATGCTTGTTTATTAAGTTCAACATAATATCAAATTTGAGAAGCTCAAAAAAGCTAGTGACTGATAGACTTGTTGTAATCTGGCATGCTATTTGTAATATTTATCTCCCTTCTCGTGAAGCTGCGGTCGTTTTCTCCCCCTTCCCCGTTTTCCTTCAAACTTCCAGTACACAATCTCTGCATACCGAATGTCGTAACTAGTTCGCTTTCTAGTCTCTATTGTCTTCAATACTATTACGTTTTTGCGTACTCTCAAATCAGAGAGAATCACGTGTGTTCGCCCTCCAAACTAACTTATTATTTGCAGTAAAAGTGTCGTGATTTTCCATAGAAAAATTGTATTTTATCGTTCTTTAATTGAAACTTTAATTTTACAGAATTATTTGTACAAAGACCCGAAATAAGTGTAATGAAGATGGCAATTACATCTCACCCGTTACGCAGCAGCTCATCGATATCAGCCAATACAAATAGCACATGATTTTCGTGACGTTGTTATTTGATATCGATCAATATCGAATGGTAAATTTATCGCAATCGGAAAGCATTATCTTTCACTAAGAGAAATTTACTGTCTTAAATGAACGGAGTTACGTATATTTTTTTACAGTTTTAGGAACACGTAATCTTGATTAAATTCTGTCTTTAATACATTATGCGTTCTATTCCCTCGTATTAACGTACTGCTGAAAATGTTCGCACTTGTCTGCGGATGGATTCGAACCTGGAACGTTGTAACAAAATCTAATTTGCTACATTTATCTTTTTATGCGCTTCCCGATCGTGTTTTGTTGTTTGTTCTCTCAGCTGATGTGTCGTGACATCATGAGTTGGTTTCCTTTTTACCACGAACTGATGTCGTTCACCAGTTCGAATGCGTATTTGTAAGTTGAATGATTTATTAATATTTGTCTTTGTGTGGTTCTGAAAGTTATGCAAATTGTTATGGAGGAAACCATTATTGTGAGAATTTGTGGATTATGTGTTCTTCACTATTTCATGTCTGCTATGTTTCGATTACTAAATGGTATTTGCGATGGATACTACTTTGAGCTTGGATTTATTTGCTTGTAGTATTTGCTGCCATTTTCATGATCAAGGTTGACTTAAATTTCTATTACTTATATACAACCATAATATTGGGCGAATCCATACAATGAAGCATGGCTAACAGGACAAATATTAACTGCGGGTATTATGTAATATATTTTCTTCATATTGTATATGCAATTACAATTTGGTTGTGGACTCGTTTTTGATAAAATATATGTTATTTGTTAACCTTTTTGTGCTATAGCAGCCGCAGTGGATTAATTAAGAATTTTCAACTTGGAAACACCCGGATTGATTGCTTCAGCCCCCCGGAATTGTAGTTATGGTTGTCTGTTCTTTCGTTTTGTATTGTTTATAATGTAAAAGGTTAGAAAGACTATTTGACAGAAGTATCGGGAGACTGAATGAATCAAAGATCGTATGACACGATCATTTCAGGGTCTCATTGTACCGTGAGAAAAGGCTGGGGTCGCTACCAACCTTAAACTGACTTTTATTCAGTCAGAATTGTTTTTAGTTTGACGGTTGCTGTCTTATTGATCGTGATTGCATTAGCCATTCGTTATATGTATGGATCGTTTTTAAATAGAATGTTGTGAGCAAATTTGATCACGATCCATGGTGCAGTCGAGATACTTCGATTAACGGGAGGGTGAAGTTTTTGTTACAACGTCGTGATTTTGATCTGTCGCTTTAACCACTGCGCTACGGAGCCATCCGCCGAGAACAATGCGTTGATTATCCAGTTCATTAACTTAGGCATAGAATGTGGTGTTACATAAACAGTATTTTTACAACAGAATGACTTTAAGCAGGGTGCGTGTAGAAATTTTACGTGAAACATCTGTTGTTGTTTTTTCATTACATAAATTTTCTCGAGCTCGCACGACTCTCTTCTGAACAATATCGACAAGTGTCGATCTATATTGCGCAGTGAAATATTCGGGCTCTATTTCTCTAAACTTCATACAAGTAAAATCCCGTTATAACGAATTTTATAGGATTTTTTTTTCGTTATAAAGAAAATTCGTTGAAATGAACACTGTATTGGAGAACACGAATTCAGCGAGGATTTCAAACAACTTCGTTCTAACGGAAATTTCGTTATAATAACATTTCAGAGAAACTTCATTTCAACTTTCATTTTCTCAGCACTACTTTTGTTCTAGCCACAAAACAATACACTTTTTATCGCCACTCTCTTTCGGAAAGGACGCCGCACAAAATCAATGGAAAAGGCCTTTCGGTAAAATTCTTTGAAATTTTGATATTTCATAACATCCTGAACAAAAGTTTCAATGTGGCACAAGTCATAAAAATTGAATTCAGAACTTCTACGAAGGTAAATAAGTGCAGAATCGCCAACACCGCTTATTCTTTATTTTTGTAAAACAAGTGAAATGATATAAAACAAATGATAGCTGCGATTCAACTAACAAGGGCGAAGGCTTTCCGCCGCTTCCTTAATAGTATCTCAAATACACAAACATGTTTATAAATTAGGTTGGCAACACTGACGATTGCTTAGGAACTGGGATCCTCACAGTAATTTTCTATTGTGTCGAATTATTATAATGCGAGGTTTGGTACGGATATATATAAGGATATGGAATCAAATTACAAAATTAAAGTTTAAAGTACGTTGGCAACACTGACAACTGAAGCGTTTGAGAACAAGTAACCCCCGTATTTTTCTATTGCGATTAAAAATGTTTGTGCCAATTTTGCTACATATAGGTCAAACGGAATGGAAGCAATATCAAAAAAATTGTTTTTTAAGTATGAGCTGGCAACAATGAACCACTGCACTAATCACGACGGTTCTGAGCTACTCTAAGTAAACCTTTCGAACGACATCTCATCCACCTCTCTGTGCCTGTGAGTTCTTCAGATTTATTTTTTCGACGTGGATGAACAGAGTAATCAAGATTATGTCTCCTTTTGTTGTCTACGCGATTAAAGGATCTAATAAAATGAAGCAGAATTTCTTATTGTAACAGGAAAAACGTTTATTTTAATTATTAACCAATTACATCAACCATTAACGGCATTACGATCATTAATTACATTGTACAAAACTTAAATTGATGGATACTTTACAGATTGTTTGTGTTGAATGTATCCTAAATAACAGGAAGCAGATTGAATATGTGCGCATGTACCTAAAATTCTTTATCCAGCTTCAAAGATACAACAATAACCGAACACAGAACATATTGAAGAACGCTAGTTCTTCGAATGACACTGACAAACACATTTCTGGGAACCACTTTAGGTCGGTGCGAAAAAAATAATAAAAATTTCACATTTCTTTTAATAGTACTAAACCCAGACTATGTATGCGACCGAAACTTGCTGAATCTTAATCTACGCTTCAATACCCTTCAAACGGTGTAAAGCACGTCAAAATCGGTGAAGGAGTTCAAAAGTTATGACTTTTGTTTAGCCGAATCACAGAATTTTCACAAACGATAGAAAGATTTGTGTGTCATTCTGCCTTTTTGTTTGAGCCCCAAATTGGCGGTATCGGGGGTTAGGGGGGGGGTCAATTGAGGACCCCATTAAGTTGAGATAATCGAAGCTTATTTTTTTGGATAGGAGTTACCGTTTTCGAGATAAGGAGCCAACGATGGTCCAAAATTGACCTTTTGTATCAAGACTATGCACATTGTTTTAACAGACACCCTTACAAAATAAGTGATTCCTTTGTAATAAAATTAAGATATTTAGTATCCTCCCTTCCTACATAGTGACACAAAGAAAATCATTCGCAAAACGGACATCACTTCTTTTGTGAGAAGAATTCGTGCGTCACTCTTCCCTTTACCCCGAAAGAGTTTTTATACTGATTTATTTTACAAAAATATTATAAGCAGCTTCAGATGACCCTGCATTTAGATTCGTAAAAGTGATGAATTCCATATTCATGGCTTGTGCCCATTGAGATTTCTTTTTTTGGATGTTATAAATGATCAAAATTCAAACAAAGTTTGAAAGAACTTGACCGATTGGACTTTTCCATTGATTTTCTGCGGGATCGTTCCCAAGGAGTGGAAATAGAAGTATATTGTCATCTGGCTGGAGCAAAAGAACGGCTGTGAAAATGAATGCCCCCTATACGGTTAGGCAACCAACATCACAGTAGTGTAGAAAAAGTTGCGGACGTCCTGCAATAACTGAAGTTGTGTATTTATCTCTAGTGGGTTTCATTATGACATCCCGTGTGCAATTTGATGCTAAAGTATTGTGAGTGGTGTCATTTTCTTCCTTACCATACAGAGGCTCAGAAAAGTGATGGTGGTGGACACCTGACACCCGCTACGGGGGATGGGGCGGAATATCAGAATTGCAAATATCTTTAATTACTCGTTTTAGTCGAGCGAATCGTAGAGAAAAAAATTCCCCCTGACCTTAAAGAAGTGCAATAAAAATTATTTTTCGCTACTCTGTACAGAAATAGTTTACATTACATCGTTTAGAGCCCAAGAACTGAACGCCATTTTGAATAAATGGCGACAAAAACAGTTTTTTTTATTTATGTCATAAACGGTGGCCCGTACAGAAATTTTGCAAGAGTACTCAATGAAAGATGGTATTTTTTTCTTTCTGAGTCCCTATTACTATTTTTTCCCCCCTAGAACGAACGGTTACCAAGTTATCACCGGTTTTAATGTTATAAATTTTATTTATTTAGACTTTTATTTAACATGGCAAAGTTAAGGCTGATAGCCTTGTCTTCCACCCAACCATGATACATACTCGCACATATAGATATAAAAACATAATAAAACACTTATTACAAAGAAAAAAAAAAGTAAAATATTAATTTTATCCCGTTCTAGCCCATCCCTCTACCCATTCCCCCGACTTGAACACAATAAGTACCCCTCCCGCACCATACATAGAACCCCACCACCAAACACACACATACTCAAATACATATACATGTATATTTTTAATGTGCTGCGCTCAGGAAATTAAAACTGAAGCAAGTGTGCAGGAAAATGAAATTTAAAAAAAAAAAAGGATTTTTTAATTTCAGGTGAGGCAAAAGTCTAGGAACACGTTGAAAATAGCTACAGAGAGTGAGAACCGAATGTTGGATATCGCTGATGGAAGGACGGGGTCCATCGGCAGAATCGGATCATTCTGGTCAGGCATCGGGCCGAGTAACCGAGTCACCTATGTTTGGGGTCATACTGGGTCACCGGATCACTAAAGGTTCCGGTTTCAGGTCTGGTGTATATCAGTTTGAAACCAAGACGTCACAAAAAATCGAAATGAAGGGAGATGATAAATCGGATACTGACATCTCAACGGAAATGCATAGATCATAACGGAAGCTTTTGTGACAGGAAAGAGTTTCATATATTTGTTGAATGTACAAGAAAAAACAGGTGAAATGGTTAGTTCTATTTTGGTCAAGGTCATATTGTCTTCTCACTTTCTTATAAAATATATCTATGAGGACAAACACTTCATCGTCTCTGTTGACATGGTAACGTCATCAAGTCACCTCTAGCGACGCAACGGTGTATAGTGTTGCCAACTGTCAAACTATAATATACCTAAAATTGTATGCATTTGTTCGTACTTAATACTACACCCGTTATTAAGTAAAACCTGATTTCTTGTGAGCCATTTTAATAACTTTGATTTAGGTTCATCACGGATGAATGAGTAAAATCTACAAATATCTATTATATGCTCCAGACGGGATTCGAACCTGCAACCTTCGAGACGTTGATCTAACGCCTCAGACCACGCGACTATTTAGGTTGGCACATCCGTTGTTAAGGGTTTACGTCATATACACATTATATTGTATAGGGTACCCCTGAAATAATGTATCAAAGTTGCGGAGGTCATTATTTACATCAATTCAAGAAAAAAGAAAAGAAGAGGAGAAACTGTGGTGGGGAATAAAGAGTATAGGAGAGGAAACAGAAGTCATAAAGAGATTGCTGAAGAAGATGGGAGGTATTTCAACGTACAGAAAAGGAAGCAAGAGACTACTGGAAGTGATAAGAGAGAGGAGGAAAAATCGAAGAGAGGAGAAGGCAATGATGGAGAAAACAGGATTAGTTTATAGAATTCAGTGCAGTGATTGTTGAATGTGCTAAGTGGGGGAAACGGGAAAGAGAACAGATAAAACAACATAAAGATGATGTTAGGTTGCAGAGGGACAGAAATGCTATCTACAAACATATAAGAGACACGGAACATTTAGTGGACTGGTGTAAAGTGAAAGTGTTGGGAGACAGGAAGGTCGAACGACTGCTAGAAAATGGAAAGAAGCAAGATTTATAGAAGTGGAAGGTGAAAAAGCGATGAACTGGAACTCGGTACTTAAAGTTGATGAACAGTAGAATAAGTTATTAAGGAGCCTTAAGATATAATTTGTATTTTTGGTGTAAGACGTATTAATTTTTTATGTTTAGTTTACTGTTCCTTTTATTTATTTTTTCATCTTTCTTTTAAGCTAATTTTCTCATATCACTTATAAATTAATTTCTACAGGAGAAGGCTTATTTTGGTATTGTATCGTAAATGTCCTTTAACCTTTTATTACAAAAGATAGTAACGTTAACAAAATTACCGTCCCGTAGGAAACCAATTTACAGGATTTAAGATAAAAGGATGGCTTCTTCTTCTTCTTCTTTGGGTGTTCGGTAGGGGATCAGGAATGAAGGATAGCACCGGTTGCGTAGCCAACCTGGGTGCCAGGAGTTTATACCAATGCCAACTGAGTATGCTGGATGACACCAATTGCGTAGCCAACTGAGTATGCAGAAAGGTGCCAGTTGAGGTTTTTCAGGTTTTTCTCAATCACACTAAGCAAATGTCGGGATAGCATCTTCAACATAATCTCTGGCCGACACCTTCCCGAATCCTTTCCGAAATTTTTTTATTCAATCCAGGGAATGAAAAAGGTGATAATCTGCTGGCGCAAGGTCCGAAGAGTAAGGTAGATGGCATAGTGTCGTTCCATGTATGGTATACCTGCCCACCTGCGCCACATGCGGCCTGGCATTGTTGGCAAGCAACAGTGCACCCATGCAATTCACTAATGCTGCCTTCTTCTGCTGCAGCACCTGTTGCACACCTTCCGACTACTGCGACTACTACTACGGGGCGATTATTTTTTTTAGAAATTTGAGTTTGAGTAGCGTGCTAAAGTTGTAGAATGTCTTTTCTTTGAAACACAGCCAGATAAAAAAATATCTAGTCGGGCTCCTCAGCCCGCTAAAATTTTAGTTTGAAAACGGCCAAGAAAGGCCACATTTGACATGGCTGAATTTTGAACCAATGTACAACTTTTCATAACTACTCGAACCCTAAAATGTGGAAACTGGTATAATATTTTTGTTCCTTGTTTTGTAAAAAATAATTGGGCCTTTAGGGGTCCAGGGGCCCGGTTAAATATTGTTTTAGGACGACCATGTTTGGCATGGCTTTATTTGGTACCAATGCACAACTTTTGATGACAACTCGAACCCTAATATCTGTAAAAAAAAGAAAATCGGTCCACCCCTACTGTAGATACTACTGAGGCGTTCACCACAAAGCGACAAATCTCCAGACTTGAATTTCTGAAACCAATGCCTGGTGGTACATTTGTTTACAGCATTATCCCCAAATGCTTGACGTATTCGGCGACTTGATTCGACTGCGGACAAGCCTATGCTAAAATAAGACAGCCCCAAACAAGCTGCTTTGACACCTCAATTTGTACTCGAGCTATGATTGGTATGAATGTGCAAAGCTCCTGTCTTAGTCACGGTCAATGTCTCCACTCTCATCCCAATGGCTCTCTAGCTTAGTGATAAGTCTTCTTTTCGGAAGATCTATGAACGTACGATTTCTGGATGTGGTTAATAGATGGTGGTTTGCCATTGCCCTCCCACGAATTAAGATGACGCTCCATGGGCAGAAACTATACTTTAGATTGAGATATAAGCCACACCCGTCCCCAAATGGCATCAAACACAAGTTCCCTTGATTACAACGCAGAAATTATAAGCACTCAACCACCGGAGATAGTAAATTTACACAAAGAGTTTGGTATTGTCAGTGAAGGATGTATTTTTGTTTCTTTTTTTTTTCTGTTGAAGTCAGAACACGAAAAAATACCGTGTGAGAAATTACCCATAAGGCAAATGAAACTCACCATAAAATAAACTCTTCCTTCCTGCCGCATCCCCCCTCCCCACTCTCACACCGAGAGACTCATTTTCTTTCTTTCCGTGTGTCAACACTAATTATCGCTTCTCGGAGGGCCTAACGTTTACCTTTGATTAATCCCGTCTCCACACGTCACTCCAGTTCATTCCAACACAGTAAATGAGAACGTCACCCTCCTCCCCTCCCCATTACAGACTTCTTCCTGATATCCTGCAGTCAACAAGTTAACTTTTTCTCCTGTCAGTCGACTCTGGCGCTAGAATCGCGAAGCTACGAAGCGCATTTCAATCTTCTTTTTTTCTCTCTCTCTTTCATATTTGCGTAGACTTTCAAAGCCACTTTGACACTAAAACCCACGTGTAAACTTAATTTGGACTTTGTTGAGTTTTCTCCAACACCTTGCTTGTTTTATAGTCAGTAACAAAGTGTTATAAAACATTGTTGTTAGTGATTGTACTACGCTGTACAAAGATTAATCTAATCTAGCTGATTCGTAATTGAGGCTTTTTGATCAACCCCACCATGTTAGAATAATATTCCACATATAATCCAAGCTTTTGATAAGCTTGATTTTAAGTTGATTTTCGCTTTTGTTGTTACGATTGACGTAAGTTTAAAATTGTTGATTGGCTGTAATAATTTGTTTTGATGTATGATTATTGATATATTTGACCGCTAGTGTTATGGCAAGTCTATTGCACACTTGTCGTAGCGTGCATGGCAAGTTTGCAGCAAGCTTGTCAGATGCCAACCAGTAATTCTTCAAGTTTGCTTTAAGTTTGTAGACTTGCCATAACAAGTTTAAATCTTTTACACTTGCATGTCAAGCTTGCGAAAATTTTCAATGAAGCTTGCTCTTTATTTTATCCACTAATGTTTGTGGGAATTGATTTACTTATACAACTTTCTCCAGAAATGTAATTTTAAAGTTTTATGTTTACTCTTTTTGTTTATTGCTACCTTGAGGGCTTTTAGAAAGAACTATTAGGTCCTTTTTAAATTTTAGGAAATAATTATGAGCCCAGGGTATTCATAAATTCCTGCAGGAAACTTTTTAACTGTTACGTTTAAGAGTACAACTTTTTGGGGTCAGAAGAAGGGAAGTTTAAAGGTTTGATCTAGCCACACTGCTCAATGGCGAGTTTTGTTCTGGCTGCACTGGTAATCACATGATCACGTGACTTAATATGGCGTCCATAAACGAAAAGGCACAGTGTTTGCTGTGGTTTGCAGAGTTAAAATGTTGCGTTCCATTGCGAAGAAAGTTCAAAACGGCGAATGGGAAACCACCCCAGCAGATACAAGCCAATGTCGAAAATCCACATGAGTTCGAGGTAGAAACGCGGGGTAGTACCAAAGTCAATGTGGTGTGCGGTTTCAATGGACCACATCATTGGTCCATTGTTTTTTCGAAGAAGACACGGTAAACGGCAACAGCTATCTGAACTTGCTACAGACATTCCTTGTGCCAGAACTTCATCATCAATGAGGTCTACATCCAACAAGATGGGGTGCCGCCGCATTTTGCCTTTGAAGTTCGTCTGTTTCTTAATTGGCTGAAGAGAACCCACACTTTGGCCTGCCATATCACCAGACTTGAAATACCGCAATTACTGGCTGTGGGGACATGTAAAGACCGAGGTGTATTCACAGAAACCAGCTAATGTGGACGACTTGAAGTACAGAATAAGTGATGTGATTCCGAATATCCCAGAGGAGCACCGTCTGCACGCAATTCTCGGTTTTCCAAAAAGACGGCAACGGTGTTTGGACGTGAATGGTGCACAGCTGGCGGTTTGGCAATGAACTTCAACAAGCAGAAATAAAACTTCAAACGTTGCTCTCAGTACATACACAATTGTTTTGTTAATAAACTTAATAGTTTTCAAGATATAGAGTTTTAGTTCCCCGCAAGACTTTATGGACACCTTTAACAATAATTATTATTTTTGGAATAATAATTATTATTTTTATGATTAATATTTTTTTAGGAAATGAAAGAAGCTATTTAGGACAATGTTTAACCGTCATAGTAACAAAGTCAGTCAATCGACGTTCCTCACCAGGTGCGGTTCCTAGATAATCCCAAAGTTCTTTTTTCACTGTACCTTATTGTCAACGGTCATAACTTTGCACTAACATATTATTACTCAAGTTCATGGAAATGATAACATGATTCTAAATTTTCAGGTGCTAGAAATGTTACTTTATTGTTCAAACGCTGCTCACGTCCTCCAGAAATAATTTCATCTTTTTATAATTGCAAAGTAGAAGTATCCCGTAAGAAAAATAATTTCGGTTTAATATTAACAGGTTACACATTAAAAGATACTTTGTGTAAAATCCTTAGGTTTAGAGAATTAAGACATACTTAGTAGTACCTGAAATAGAACATAAATAGGGCATGAAATAGGGCATAAAATATCGTACTCAGGACAGTTTTGAATATTATTTTTCTGGAAAACTGTTCAGCCGATGTTTTAATTTTTCATTCCTATCACTAGGACTAAATGAGGAAGGCATATTAAAATCGATGATTATGTACGCACAGCCGCCACTACAGGAACATATTCTGATCATCCATCCATGTCCCACCTTGGTATGATAAGGGTTAAGGAACGGTTGTGTTTACCTTTTTGCGTATTTGCAAAATAAAAGTTGAACGTCTAAAGGTGTAGTTGAAGTGAAGGGAGGAAAAGGAAAAAGACAGACACACCGAAAAAATAATGTGTTGTCTTCTTATCCAGAAAAAAGTCTGGTTTGAAAAACTGACGATTTCAGTAGAAGTGTTCGTTTTTCTGCGTGTTGCTCCGTTAGATGTTCCACAGAATTTATGCCTTGATCAGTATTCACTACTTCTACTAACTATTAACTTGTGTCTAATGAAACATTGTATTAATTACTCAGATAATATTTCAAGTTGTATCTTTATTAGTGTTCTTCCAAGTTGACGATGGTTTAAAGAGGTTTATCCATTTTCAGAAATACCAAAAAGACAGGGAAAAACGCCTAAGGTTTCTCGTCCAATGGATGCAAAAACGTGCGAATTGCGTGGCCGGACGAATACGGACAAACGTTACTCGTCCGTAATCGTGCGAATTCTCCTCGGGCACTGCCAGAGTACTCAGTGCACTCCTCGGCGAATTCTCCTCGTCCGAATCAGTAGTTCGGAACCCATGCCTCTCGGAGATAACATTTGTAATCTCTATGATTTGGAAACACCTCTCGTGGAAATTAAGGCACCAAAGAAAACGGAAAAAGTGGGTGAATGAAATTTTGTTGAAAGACGGAAACAGTTTAGTGAACTTTCTCATTTGTGGGATAATTTAAAAGATGAAAAGCAGTATCTCGGCTACTTCCCCATCAAACGCAATACATTCTTAACAACTTTCATACAATGTTGAGAACTTTAATAAAAAATCTAAATGTTTATCAAATAATGCTCTTGAATGTTAATATAACGTCTGACGCATTCATTTCTCTTGCAGCTTCCAGCAACAATTTCTCTTGTCCTTGTTACAAAGCAGAAACAATTACCTGCTCGTACGAATAAATACAAACAGAATTGGACGCACTCACAGGTCGTAGCTATACGCGGGAACGGACGAACATTGCGCTTCTAGTGGCCGATGTCCAACTGACACATTGCTGTTTGGATGTCCGTTTACGCGCGTATTCGTCCGAATATGCAATTCCCAGATTTCCGCATCCAGTGGACGAGAGGATCAATTTGAAGCATATCATTATCCAACGAATAGTAACAAATTATGGTGATGGCTATGGTGGTTGTAGAAATTGTTTCCAAGCAGTGTGGTTAATATTTCAGCTGACAATCGCTTCCTTTCCCTCACTTTCCGACCCTTGATGCAATTGAATGGTATTTATAACCTCTTATAGGTTTGTTTGGCTCTGACCTTCTTCCAACCTTTGTGAAAGGAAGACTCTTATGGAGAATCTGGACAACATAACTCAAAGGTCAACTCAATTGAAAGGTCAACTCAAGTTGAGAACGTTGAAAGGTAAGTAAACATTGTCATAAATCTTTATCCGGAGGAAGAAACTCTCAGAAATAAGTAGTAGAAACCCTTTTCCTACAGGACTACATAGTAAGGTGGTTATTGTATTACTGGCTTTACGATTACAACGTAAAACAGTCTATGAATTGGAATTTTATTTAAGGCCTTTGGCATCTTCGGCTCAGGCTGATAGCCTGTGATTGTAGATATATGTAAACCGAACCGCCGTAGCTCAGTGGTAGAGCGTTAGCGCAGCATTTGGGTGATCGTGGGTTCGATCTCAGCGGTCGACCATCCTGACTGGGGCTTTCCAGGGTTGTTCCACAGTAACACCACGCAAATGCCGGGATGGCACCATCAGCATAGGCCCTGGCTAACACTTTCCCGAATTGTATTCACTTCCCTATCCCAGCCTGAGCCTTAGATGCCTAAAGGCCTTAAATAAAAATTCAATTCCAGATATATAGTTATGCACATTTATCCTTGTTCATTTATTTTAGTTGTATTATATATAATGCAGGAGTCGCCGTGGTTGAGGCGGTAGTGCATCTGACTACGAATCGGGCGGCCCGGGTTCAAATCCGGGAGCCCGGAGACTTTTCACGTAGTTCCCATGCCTGACGTTCTGAGGTCCAGTCAACCTGCTATCAAATTAACTAGCAGAGTGTCCTTGACTTTCCTGGGCTCCTTTGGAGTTAAACGCGGTCGAGCGTGGGACTGACCACCTCACTTCACTTGGTACGGTAGGATAAGAAAATGTGGGGCGCTACCTCCACATCTGCATGTACCATTCACACTTACCCTAGTCGTTCTGAATTCACGTAAGCCTACACTTTAGAGCTGAATCCAGGTCACTTTAAGTGAACCGGACGTAGGTGACTCGAAGATCTGGTTACCCAGTCCGAAACCTGACCCGGTGACCCTATTGTTCCGGGCTTACTATGTGATCCGGAGACCCGATGATCGAATCTTGACCCTCTTGACCAAATGACCCAATTCTTGACCCGATGTGCCATGATCTTGTTCCTGTGACTTTGAATCAATCAATAATTTGGTAAAATTCACACATTTTTTTCCGAATATCTTTTCCGAAAGCAGAGTTGCGCACCTCCGGGGGTATTCGTGTTCTTTTCATCTGAAGATTATAGAAAAAAAAACATAATTTGTCCATTTTTTGCGAAACTGAGATAATTGGACCATCTGATTGCTCCTTGAAGGGTCTTTCTAACAAGCTTTCATGCATGAAGAGACTACACTGAAAAAACCGTACCGCAGGAATTGGGAGTACGAAATTGGTATTTTGTGCTCTCAAATTTTCTGTGCTACAGCTACTGCCTAAAATTGGTCGCCTAAAATTGCCTCGCTTCGCTCGGTGTGCATCCAGCCCTGGTTTATCCATATACATCCTAGCTTGCAGTAGCCTCTATTTGGTAGAACCGTCTGGCCGAGTAATGCGAAAGCAATAATTAAATAATAAATATGAACATATAAAAATATATTTTGAAGGAAAAAAAAAGAAAATATCTTACCCCGTCGAGATTCGAACCCTGTTTTTTTATTTAGTAAGCCAAAGTCTTAGCACTGCACCACGCTATGAGCTTACCAGCGGTGATGTTACTGTTGTATTTACAGTGTACATGTTACGTAAGAAGCCCCGCCACATGCCTTATCTCCAGTCTCTGTGCTCGTACTGATGACGTACCTCCTTGTTAAGTTGGAGAACTGAGAAAGTCCTAAACTGACTGTCTCTTCTCGGAGAGTCCGAAGATAGCCGAAGTAAAGCCGAAGTCGTTGTGCACTCGTGACTTCACTCATAAGTACAATACAGGTTCAGCAGTACGATTTGAAACTGTACTTCAGATTTGTATTTTGTACTGTCGATAACGAATGGAAAGTACTCCCAAAATTTGCCGTTCTAATACTTCGAAAACACGACGAGACGCATAATTATCGTATTGTACATCTGGTTCATAACAACAGCGGTACACTTTCTGAAGTACTGTTTTAACGGTATGTGTATAGTCCGTCTGTTACAAGACAATACTTATTTGATGTGCAGGCATATGCAATGTTAATTGTAGACTTTTAAATATTTTTCTTGTAAAATCAAGAATGGACAAAGCACGTTATTTTGCGGTGTTCTTCAAATGTTATTCCTAGTGTCAGGTGACCCGATCCAAAACTTAACTGAAATGATCTGTTTGAGCTCTGCTACACGTTTAGTTCTTTCTTTAACTTTTTATTATCCATTTCCTTCAATATCTCCCTCCGCCTGATGTAACACAGATTCCAAAATCCATTTCCATATTGTCCAGAGAACGCTTCACAAGGGAAACAAAACGCTTGAAGCCAAAATACAGTCAGAGATTAATTTTGAACATTAAATAAGAGTTTACGATAGACTATTTATAACAGATGCTATTCATGGTGTTCTGTATGGACTTGTTATTTAGGCATGGGAAAGATCTTTATTGATTTTTTTTCCTGGTTTTAGATCATAAATAATCCCGAGGATACTTTATCAGCTTGGTGCTCTCATTTGGATTCGTACGAACTGTAATTCATATTCGAGACAGATGACTATTTAGATAAATTTCAATGTCAATTTTTTTGATTAAAAAACTGAAAAAAAACGCAGGTCATACAAATAAAACTAGGTCAAACACACACACACAAACAGAAAGAGAGTGAGTGAGAGACACCGTGGGTGAGAGAGAGTCTCTGTGTGTATGTGTGTGTGTGTGTGTGAGAGAGAGAGAGAGGAGGTGTGTGTCACGGAGAGAGAAAGAGAGAGGAGGTGAAAGAGAGAGAGAAAAGGGAGAGAGAGAGACAGAGAGTGTGTATGTGTGCGTGTTGGAGTGTGTATATGAAAGAGAGAGATAAAAAAGCCCATTTCAATTGGAGTCGATGTTCTCTGTTCACGGGGTTTGATGTCAGGGACAGTTTCTATTATAAACCCAAAAATAGACCTTATCCAGTAAATGTAACAATTCTTACAGCGTATTCTAGGTCTTGAAAGAATTCCTCTATCGCTTAATTAGATATTAAGTTTCATACATTATTTGTCATTGCGATTGAATTGAATTAGAATTTTTTACATACAAGTCTTTAAACATCTTTGACTTAGGGTGATCAGCGCGATTAGAATTCATGATCTCACTTCTACAAGTCTGTCGTGCTAACACTACCAAAAAAAAACGTCAATTTTTGCTATACTTAATTTCTTTTAAATTACTATATTCAACACTTATTTCATAAGTATGAGTTACTTGAACCTTAAGCTATCAATTGGGGCCATAAAGAAAATTAAATGCATGTCCAGCGATTTATAATCTACAACATCGACTTAGTTGAATTTACGCATTACGGACTAAGGCCGGGATAGAGCGAGATACAGGATGTTCGAAAGTCCTATTTTGCCATTAGTACCATCTTGACATTTGTCTGATGTCACTGAGGAAAACAATCGACTAAGTTCGCACTAAATTATCTTTGCATGTGGTAGGCGACACATTCTTGTGCCAAGGTTTGTAGAAATTGTTTACCTTTGTACCACTAAATGATAACCCTCCACGAGCACAGCATACCGGGTCAATATTGGCGCAATACTGAGCAACCTTGATCGATGTTGGGCGATATTGCCCAACACTGAGCAACCTTAATCGATGTTGGGCGATATTGGCCCAACATTGAGCAACCTTGATCGGTATTGGTGATATTGGCCCAACACTGAGCAACCTTGATCGGTATTGGTGA
>JAGDQP010000566.1:117809-154376 GCA_022664845.1 Lepisma saccharinum | reverse complement strand
TACCCACCTAAAATTTATAAAATACGCAGGTATATGGGATAGTAAGCCGAAGGTTTCGTTACAAGGAGCGAAGCGTATACCCACCTAAAAATTTAGCATTACATCCCTGGTTCTAATAAACACGTTTTTTCCATTCCATTGTTAAACTGTGAATCATTCCAATTTGTACAATGCTGTGTGACCCCAAACCGTATCTACATAAGTGTAATAATTAATTCCATGAAACATTAATGATAATATTTTATCTTATTCTTTTAAAGTTTTGCAGTGTTCCTTCATTATGTTTAAAACGAATGTGTCAAAATCTCAGAAGGAAATAGCAACAACATTGCAACAGAGTGCAAATTGATATATCAATAAAACAATTAAGACCACTTAATCACAGACAGAAAGAACTTCCCAGATTAGTTTTTAAAACTCCAACACTTCCCGTTCTCCGAAAACAAGAAAACTTCAAGCGTTGTGAGGTTAGGAACACACTCTTCCGCGGACAACCAAGAAAGGGCAGTTTTGAATGGACCTCCGGCAAAACACACCTAAGAAAAAAAGGGGGAGGAGGGTGCTGTTTGACGCGACCTAGAAGAGAAAGTGGGCAAACTAATGGGACGGAACTTGCGACTAATCATTTAGGTTGGCAACCCTTAGATGAGGGAAAAGTAGTAGTTTTTCTATGGACGTAGTTGTGGAAAAAACACAACTTTTTGAGTGGTGTCAGCACACGACAGGTTCTACGAGGAGAGTATGAAAGACAATTACAACGTACGTAACTTTTTCATGAACGCTGTGAAGTACTTACGGCTAAGGTTGTAGATAATGGTTCTAAATGAAAGACAAGTTATCAGTTGAGTTCCAGTAGAAAGAAAAATATAAAAAACATTTATATCTTTCACAGAAAGAACGGCTAAAAACACGGTTCAGTTTCTTGTATACAAATAAGAGAAATTTCGAGCGCGCGTATTTATATATAATAAATTATATTAAATAATCGGGAAGGTTCCAGGTATTGTAAAGTATTGATGATAGTAGTATAATATTAAAGGAAAAGTATTCTCTACTTTCATGTTAATTCTATGCTCCATAATGCATAACTGCAGGAAGGTAATTTGCATGATTAATTGATAATTAACTTATAATTAATCGGTGTTTATTTTACAAAAACATTGACAATCAAACAAACATTGTCTCTCTCTATATTTTAAGTATTCATTGGTAGTGATACTAGTTGAAATTTAGATTCATCGTCCTTAGATTGCGTTTTTCCTATTAATATCACAAAATTTGTCCAGGCATTTTAACTTGTCCCACATCATTAAACGTGTCCGTAAGAATCGGGATTAGCAGATCTTGAAATACTACTTAGAATTTAGAGCTAATGCCATCGGAGCCCGCTGTGGCCAAAATACAGAGTTGTTGGATAGCAATTTGAACTTCTGCCTCCGATATTGGACTTTGAAGGCTGATTTTAGTTTGTTTCTCAAGCTTTGGTAATGAGGTTGGAATATCATTTTTGTAAGGGCGGTAACGAATGCTATACAAGATGCAGGTATACTGTTTTGTTCCCGAGCTGGAATTAAATGTGGGAATGTCTTAAAAGAAAGAGGTAGATCACGTGTACCCTGTGTGTTGAATTGATAAGGCGGTTTAGGGGTGTGAAAAGTTATTTGCGTAGGCTCTGTTGTTTTTAAGCAGACATGCAAGTGGGACACTTGCACTATTTGAAGTTCACTGCAAGTGGGACAAATGTATTGCACAAAATTAGGAAATATTTGTATTTTTAACCCTAAAAAGTTCAAAAAAAAATTGGAGATTTTATGTAACTTTGCTGTACGTAATTACTCTCTTACCATTACAAGTGGGGTATTTATGTATGATTGAAAAAAGTTTCGTCACTGCTTCGACCTGTCCATACTGTTCAAAGGTTTCTTTTACTTTCTCGTCCGTTAATTCTAATGGCAAAATAAAAAACACTACTTGTAATTGTCCATTATTTGCCAAGTTAACTGGAAGCAAGTGTTCCGTTCCGGCTTCTATATATTTTAGTTTACGTTCACATTTTTTCAAAGCTGCTTTTGCTATATCCAATGCGGCTACACGTATGTACCCAATATTTTTGTAGTAATCAATTTTTACGGATTGCTAGTGCTGTTCCCGGAGCTGTAGTTGTTCGGCAATCTGTTCATGAAAATATAGCGTATTTGCGCACTGATTTAAAATTCTGATATTAATACTGACTGTTTCTTTACGAAGTAATTATGGTATTCATACTGTTACTGTTATTTACGGAAACTAACACACCAACACATTAAATCACACACCAAAGGCGCACAACGCAAGCCCACAGAAGCGAGGGAAAGCACCTCTCGCCTCGACGAGAGCGCTACACGAACTTAACCTCTGACCACCGCTGCCCCGTATAAGCAGTGACATAAATTAAATTGAGTGTTTCAGCACTTGCGGCACCATGACATAGTTTCTCAAAGCCTCGCATATCTTGGGTATGGACACATCATCGTAGTCTTTCCTAATTCGTACGTATTTTTTTTAGTTTTTTTTTTCGGCTACCGAACGATAAGTCTTATTTTGATTTCTTTTACTCTTCATTTAGGAGTTTTGTGACGGTAAGAGGGAAAGCAGGATCATAGAAAGAGAGAAGAAATTGCTGAATTACACATGGATTGCGAGAATAGTGCTTCTGAAACAAGTCATATATAATATTTACTAATACATATATTGGAGCGGCAAAAGGAAAACAAATAATCGACAGTACATTCTTGTCTCTTCAGACCCCACTCCTTAACCAACTGTAACTACCCTTTGCCCTGTGCGTGTTATTAGTCACTACGCAATAAATATTGTGTTGTTAAAAGGAAAGAACTAAAGCATATTATCTCCCTTTTAAGCATGCAGGAATGTAAAAGAAATACGAAACTCTTTTTCCAGATTAATTTGCTTTTGAGAAATAAAGCATGTATTTGAGAAAAATACAGGACGTTAAAAACATGTTCCTACCAACTAACTTTCGAGAAGGAAACGATAAGAATCAAATACACAACTATATCTACAAAATATATTTTTCGAGTTTGAGATACATTGAATTAAATTGGCTTTATTTATCACCTTTTGCCATTTTTGGCTCAGACCAGGGTGAGGTAGGCAGAGGATGAGAAAGGTATTGGCCTCATAATTCACCATCCCGGCATCGCAGTTTCAGATGCATCATAATAACGAATTGAATTTTATTTATGGCCTTTAGGCACCTAAAGCTCAGGCCGGGATAGGGGGGGAAACGATTCGGGAAGTTGTTGGCCAGGGCCTATGTTGAAGGTGTCATTCCGATGTGACTGAGAAAAAATTCTTAAGAAACCTCAGTCAGGATATCGGCCGCTGGGATCGAACCCAGGAGCTCCCGAATGCTACGTCAACGCTCTACCACTGACTCACGGCGGCTCGGTATCATAATAACGAAGTACGAACACTGGGTCTTTGAATCTGCGACCGAAATCACACGAATCCATTAAACTGGATATCCGAAACCACGTAGATGCGGATTTCGGATCCGGGTTTCAGGTATCCGGATCCGAGTTTCGGATCTTCGGACCTGGATCCGAGTTTCGGATCTTCGGACCTGGATCCGAGTGTCGGATATCCGCCCATAAATTAATTTTACCTTTTCCCCGTAGTCACGTTTGATTTGTTATTCCCTGTTATTATCTATTTTCCATTTTTGGTATTTCGATATCGTCCGGTGCCATTCAGTACTTCCAGACACCTATCTAAAAATTAATCTCAGAAGGGGATCAATGGATTCTCTAGTAGCACACAAACATGATTTGAAAATTGATTTTTTTTTTGTTTGTTCATTTCGTTGATTGCCGTTATCGGTAGAAATAAGTACGTTTAATTTTAAACCATATTTCAACAAAGACTTGATATTGTTGATAAGGTGTTAGTTCAACGTAGATTCAAATGTAAATTTCATCTACAGCATAGATTTCATTTCATGGAATTCTTTCTAATTTAATAGAATAAATTTGTAATTAAAAGCTAATTGAATTCCATTAACTATTATTTTCTGTCCTCTTTAGCATGTTGAAAACACATTAAATTTCATTCTACATTCATATGAAAATTTTATTTCGTTGATAGGACGTTAATACGATGTGTTTTGAACTGTAATAGATTATATTTTGAAGTTAATTGAATAAAAAATGTGCTTAAAAACTTGCATAATAAAATTAACTACGTTTACATTTGCATGTTGAAAACAGATTGAATTTCAAACTATATTTAAACGAACATTTAATTTCGTTAATAGGGCGTAAATGTGAAGTATTTTCAACTATGACAAAGATTTCGCTTTATATAAGTTTTGCTAAGGCGACATATTACACTCATTGAGAAATACAAATTTAATAGTGCTGCGACGTTCAAAGTGTTAAAGAAGGAAAAATTCACATAACAAAGAAAGAAGGAAAGTAAGTATTCTTTATTCTTATTCTAACATACATGGTGATGGTGAAACGACGTTCTGGATTTGTGGTACTGCGTTCTAGACTGCCTGCTACTACAAATACCGTAAAAGAGTAGTGAAACAAGTATCCTGATGCTAATATTCAACTGTCAACAACAACAAGAATATTACAACTATCACCTTAATATTAAGACGTAAATTTACCCTGTACTCTTAAGAGTCACATATATCAATATTAATTATCTTTACATTATTTGCAGAATGTGCAAGCCGTGTACAAATACGGAATTCTTGTGTGTTCAGTATATTAGTTATTAATTATCAATTAAGAACCTATGCATAAGCATTCTTTTACTAACCAAACTAGTGTGAGTATCCCGATCTTTATTCTAACAGAGTATTTCCTTATTCAATTGTGACATCCCTATTCATATAAATTACATTACTCGCTTCAAGTTCCTACAAGTAAGAAACATAATATTTGATAGAAGCATACATCAGTTACCATAACATTTTACTTAGCGTGAATTGAACGTTAATAGAACATATCACCGTCTGTGGGCCTCATTTAGATAACAATTCAGACGAGTTTGTTCCAAAACCAAGCACGTAAATGAACATTTTCATCAAGATTACACAGCAGCTCATTTCTGTTACTATTATAAAACGAGGTGATTTGATACAGAAAATTCTTTCGTCAGATAGACACTTTGTTTCCCGTTTCCTATATAGGAGGCAAACCCATCTAAACAATAATAGTCCTTAATTCTCCACCAGCGACTCAGCACTCGTTAGTTAGCTACTGTGCTATTGTTGCCTTGATAGTCTATAGTTATTTCCCTTCTCTAACTACGTCTTGCCTTTTCAGAGATGAGGATACAAGTTACAGGAAGATTCTCCTCTTCTAGCGTCCTTTTCTCTTATCCGTTGTTTCCATGTGAGTGTTGCCATCTCTTAAGATAATGAAAGTTATTCTTCTCTCCAAAATATGAAAACCTTAGGTCACCATATGTATTCTTCAAAACCACAGACATATAGAAGGAATGCCTGTGGTTTTGACCCAAACGTTGCCACTTCTTTCTGTACTATTATTCCCTTCCTTTCCTCTTTTCTTCTTCCTTCCTTTTTCTCTTTGGAAAAAGATATGACCACCTTTCGCTTCTGCCATCTGCTTCGAGAAAGTGGCAACGCCAGGGAAAATTTATTATCGGAATCTTTCTGGTGGTCGTGTCTATGTTTGGTTAACTGCAACTGATAGGGGGTCCGGTTCCTTCACCAAAGACTTTGATGCTCTGGAACCTACTATACTAACATCGTGGAGACAAGATCTGTGAGGTTAGGAGTAAATTAGGACAGGCCCTTTAGGGTTACTCAAAGTGACACTTCTGCAGAATTTTGGATTGTATCGTTCGATTTCTCTCCTTGAGTAAACTCATAGAACTGTTTAGACGTGACAGGTTTAGACTAAGATCCTATTGCTGCTATGAGTACTTAAAAAAAGAAAACTGTTCAAGCCTTGTAATTACATTTATTACATACTATTGCAGAAAGCTTATTAGACTACAGTTTAGTATTTTCTTAAACATCATCTTCTGGAAAATTAGGCCTTTCTGTTAGTGTGTATTGCCCACGCAAAAGAGTATGAATTTCGGCATTTATAGCACGGTGGAAATTGAAGGGAAAAATTCCCAGGTACCAATAGATACTTCACCGAAATCGTATTTTGTTTCTACTCTCTACGAACCAGCTTCAGATTCGTTTTGTGCCGCGGTGCTTCAGTGGTAAAGTGCTCACTGCTCACCTCTGGTGAGTGGGTTCTCTGGTTTGATCCTGGCTCGTGACATTGGTTCTATGGTGAACAGATACTGTGTGCGTGGATATTCTTGGAGTCTTCCCGTTTCCTCCGACTTTCTTCATTCCACCAATTCTCATTTATCATATGGACTACACTAAACCATAATTTAAAGATATTTGTTAGTGATGCGAAATGCCGTCTTAAGTCATGACTTTCAATATCTGAAACAGTTAATCCTAATAAGTATTAGATGGGTTGCTTTTCAAAATTTCAGTATTGTTATTGATTTGTTCGGTATTAGAAAAAAGAATAGGTGTATGTACCAACTTATCTCAAGATAACGACACATAAATTATTACTTTAAAAGAATGTGTATGTTACGATTAACATATTCTTGGTTTTGAAACTTTGTATATAAATTTGTGTGCGTGTGTGTGTGTGGGGGGGTTTAGGTGTGTGTGTGTGTGTGAGAGAGAGAGAGAGAGAGAGAGAGAGAGAGAGAGGGAAACTTCTTTTGCTTTTTCTATTTGTTTTACAGAAGAACTGCTATGAACTTCATCAGAAAAAACTACGTCAAAGAAATAGTTACATGATGGTACAATAATTTAATTTGTGTTTTTACTTTCTATGTTTTTACAAAGTTTGTTTTGTGGGTATAAATTGGCGAATTTGTGATTAATGTAGTAATAAATGGCAGTATCCCAAGTACCCTTTATGCATGCATGTAGTTTAAAGCTTAAAAACATGAACCAAATATATGAAAATAGAATAGCAAAAGATATAGACTGAAGTCCAGGAGAAGTGCAAGTACCCCCTTTTCCCGACGCCCTTGGACACAAGCTATCTAAACAAGAGTTTGCTAATCCCCCCCCCAAAATAGGAACACTTCCGTACGGAATATTGAAATGATCTATTCAATTTATTTCCTGTTGTATTCCCTACAATTGTTCAGTCCTAACCAATGTCGTTTAAAAGCCTTTTGTTAGAGACAGGTAGAGAGCACTATCCCACACGGAACACTAAAATTATGTTCATGGGTAAAACTGAAGTCCAAGAATTACAATCTGGAAGAAGCTTATGTGAAGACGACAAAAACGAAATGTATGTTTCTAAGTTTTCAACATTTTTTTATAATTGGCTTCCGGTAATTGGAAAGAATCAGTTTTGCCTTCTTTCAATCTGGCACTGACAGTCTACTTTTGCTCCCCCCCCCCCAATCCTTTCCGGTGAACGGTGACAATATACCCAGATGCTAGTTTTAAGAGGTAGTGAGCGATACTTGGCTACGGTGGCATGCAAAATAAGCGTACAATTTTGATTGATTTACACACATTTCTATTAATATCTGGCATTATCTGTTTGTTTGTTGTTGTTGTTTTTTTTTTTTCTAAAAAAAAATACTTAATAGCCCCTTCAACATATAGCATGGTATCGTTAATGTGCTTAAGTGAAGGAATTTAGAGCCATTTTCTCTTTAGAAATTAGGATTATTATAATCCAAATGTCCATAAGAAAGTTGTTAAGTGGGTTATTAAAATAGCCTTTACTTGAAAAATACTTCATGAAGCCTTTACTTATTTACTTCACAATACCATATACCAGCGCATCTTAACCTCTGTAAATCCAAGGACCAGTAGTAATATGTTTGAGGCAATTCTACGAACCACTAAGTTGTGTGGGTCTATTAAAAAACTGTGTAGGTTTTACTTACATTTAGGCATACTATGTGATTTTTGACCTAATAAATCTTAGAGCATGTTTTGAATGCCTACAGAAACACAGTAAAATAAATTAGAAGTATTAAAGTGAATCATCATTGAAGAGACTTTTAATAATTAAATTTTTCAGTGCGGTTGCAGACCAGCTGTTCCATCTCGCGAACCACAGGTGGTCCGCGAACCACAAGTTCAAAAGTGCTGCCATATATTACATTGAAGTGGTTATTGAGTCATTAAAATAATATGTTATGGCTACAGAAAGGAATAGTGCCAGAGCGTGAGCAAGAAGAGTTATGGTTACAGAAGGGAATTTTGCTAGAGCGCATTTTTCACCAAATTCTTGATAACAATGTCAAACAAAAAATATAAGTATGTAGAACCAGTGATTACGCCAGACCGCCCCTATGTGGGGTTACCACCCTCCCAAATCCACAGGAGCAATCCTCCAACTTAATTTTTTACGTTCAAAAATCGATACAAACGGTGCAAAACTCCACTTACACTCTCCCAATTTTGACTTTACCCCTCAAACTCAAAATCCTGGCAGAATCCTTGCGTATAAGACACTAGTGTACATTATTTACAAAAGAGTTTAGGGAATATAAGAAGTTTTTTTTTAATTTAAAGAAAAGTACAAAGTTGCATTCCAATATGCAGACTCCATTGTGTGCAGCAGAAACTGGATGGAAACTTATGAAACTTGCAATGGCCAATACATCTTATAATAAACTACATTTACTGTAAATTTCATGTTTTTCTCGTGAGTTGTCTCAAAATTGCTATACAGGAAAAAGACGAAAATTGGGAAAATTCTACTTTTTGAATCGAATGTGGCCTCGTTCGAACACACATTCTGCATATGTATCGACAAGTGTAAACTAGTGTTATGAGACAAGTTATATTCAGTCAATAAAACATCAAAATTCAAAAATTTGATTTTTTTGCGATGTTCATTTCTGGTCCGAAATTGTGGCCCGGCTAGCGAGCAAAACATGAAATTCAAAGTAAATGTAGATTAGTGTACGGTATATTGACCATTGTACGTTTCATAAGTTTCTATCCACTTTCTGCTGCACATAAATGGAGTCAATATATCGCTGTCGAACTTTGTATATTTTTTTGAAATTAAACAACTGCATATTTGTTTTTGTACTTTTTAAAATAAGAAACTTTTTTTTTTCCTTTTTGTAAACGTTGTACAAATTTGTACATTAGTGTATTTTACATATTTATATTTTTTGATTGACATTGTTATCAATAATTTGGTAAAAAATGTGTTCTGTCGAAATTCTCCTCTGTAACCATCTTGTCTTTTTCACGCTCCGGCTCAACTCGTCTTTTTTTAAAACCAAAACTGCTTTACAAACACGGGCGCAAATTTCTTTTCTCGTCAGCAACAGGACTTCTGTAGTTGATTTAATTGTAGGTAAAATTAACGCAATCACTCACTCAAGATGGAAGGTTATCTTGTCACGTATCGTTATTTCTCTCGGCTAAGGTGATCGGTAGAGCATGTATAAAAAATGAGTAAGAATCAATTTTCAGGATTCTAATTTTAACCATGTAACATATACCACATATATCGGTGAAGCATAGTTTATGAAACTACCTACACACACGTATAGCTTAGCATATTGAATTTGTTTAGTTTAAGAAGCTATTCAATCTTTGATATATAAAGAAACTTCTAGACGATCTCAACCTAAAAGATCGTTTTTTTATTGATAAAATTCCATATTTCTTATTAGGAACGTATTGATATATATTAAGGTTTACTTATGAAACGTTTACATCTTAATGCTTATTGATCTGACATGCACAAAAATAAAACTTTACACAATCTTCTTTGAAGTTCTTCCAAAAATCTAAAGCTTCCATAATATCTCTTTCTCTCTCATTTTTCTGCTTCTGAATCATTGCGCAAACCAAATGTTTATGACCAACTTGCGCTTACTTAATTCTGTCTTATATTTTCATTCATTGTTATGAAACTCGCAACTAATATCAATTAAACATCAAACAGTTTTCACTTACAGTTTCACTAGTTGCATTACCTAACATAGCCCCCACCCCCAGTTTTACATAGAAAATTATGTTAGTGCAACGTTATCCACATGTAACCAATGAACACCATTAGTTTATGGATTGCATATTGTTTCACAATAATACACTTCAATACATCCACCAGTCACTACTAGATCCACCACTAAACTCCTCTTGTTTTGATCATGTCTTCTCATGATGTTGTCTGTTACGTTTTCTTGCTTTCCTATAATTGATCTTTTTCTTTTTTTAGTTGAGTTTGTTTAAGCTGTTCTGATTTTTGATCTCTGTTAATAAAAATTGGTAATCATTTATCGTCTTTGGATCAGTTGGTCTACTTGTATCAAACACTCTCGAATCATCATAGATCATCATTGCATTCCTCGGTTTATAACTCTAAGATATTGTAACCTCATCATGTATCGTCTTGTGATCAGTTAGTCTACTTGTATCAGACACTCTCGAATCATCACGGATCATCATTGTATTCCTCTGATCATACCCCTTAGATATTTTAACCTCATCATTTCGTATAGTCATACATCTCGCTAACTCCTCCTGCGATTGCTTTACATTTATATCTTCGTTATCATGCGTAGAAGTTGTTATCTGCTGATCATATAACATATCCGGCTTCTCTTTTTCCTTATTTGACATTAAATGTTCAATTGTACACCTCCCATTCTTTCTCCGACTGATCCTCATTTGTCGATTATTAATACTAATCTCATCAAAGAAATCCAAAATGTTCTGGCCCAAAATAAGATCATATGGACATTGCTTGAGAACATATATATAAATAGAAAGATTATGTATATCATGAACTTGTATAGTTATATCCAATTTTCCGTTAATTTGCTTAACTTCAGTGCCATCAACAGTTCTTATTTTTGAATATTCTATACTTACTTCCAATGTTGCTGACGGATGCTTACTTTTTATTTTCTTAAAGAAATTCAGGTAGCACCAGTATCAATTAAAGCTGTTGCATTTAATCCAACTATATCAACATTCATTGTATTTTGCAACGCAGTACTCTCTTCCTCAGCTAATGCTTGAAACGCTGTACAAATCTCATGTATTTCTTCTCTGCCCTTACATTGATGCGTATTCACAGGATCATTCATCACATTCGCAGTTCGAGACACTTGAACATTATGTAACAGTACCTCTATATCCTCTTCTGAGCCTTGATCTTTATCTGAATGTTGTGATAAGACTTATTGTGTTAGTTCTTCTATTACCTTGAGTACCTTAGTTCATTATATATATTCTTTGATTGTCTTGACTTCTAGAATTATCCCTGCCGTCACGTCTTCCCATTACAGTATGTACATTCTGACGTGGGAGGTTCTCAGATTTTCCAATATTACCTTCATTACGATAAGGTTTTGGAAAATTTCTTTTAACATATGTTCGATTCCCTTGCCAATTGTTATTATTCCTATTTCTTCCATCAAAGTTCCTAGGCTTATGTTTATCTCTATGTATTGTTATAAAAGAATCATATTTCTCCACATTAGCCAACAAATCTTCATTGCTACTAAGATTGCAAAACATGTTCCTCTCTAGTCTTCCGGGCAACATATTGATTGTGATCTTGTACAATTCCTTTTGAGAAATGTTTTCATCTAAAGTTGTGAATTGTGTCACGAATGACTGTATTTTCTCACTGTAATTTGTTACCTTTTGCCACTCAATTCTTTGATTTTTTAATTCCTTCTTCTTTACCTTAACTTTCTTCTCACTATTATATATATTTAGAAAGATGTTACAAAAATCAGCATATGTTCTAACCTTGCTTCGATTAAGCCATAAATCACATTTAGCCGGACCTACCATGGCTCTTTTTATTGCACCGATTAACTCATCTTGGTATATTCCCATACAAGCCAAGTACGTTGCTAACGTTTCTAAATACACGTTCGGACTTTCCTTACTTATATCTCCATCCCATAGAGGTATTTTCGCGTAATCGTTTGGCGAAGGATTATGCTCAATTCTTTTAGATAACCTTCTCAATAAACCATCTATGAATTTCCTCTTACTTGTATAATTATTACCCGTCAATGTTGTACTATTCGTATCTGAAAAGCATGGGGGCTTGTTTCTCTATCATTAATATGACTTGAATCCCTTTTGTTTCTACAATAATTATAGTAATCATGGTTTACTACACATGGCTTTTAGTCCAGGAGCATATGTCAATATTTCCTAGTCCGTGGGATTTTGAGTGAAGGGATGTTGCGGGTAGGTGGAATACCTTCATTAGAAGGTACCTAATCATGTGGTACCAGGTGGCAAGCCCAAAACCGTGGCAGGGGACCGGGAGGGGGGAAACAAAATGGCCGCCGGTAAAGTTCGTCTCTCTGCTTTTAAAGTGTTATAACTTCTACAAATTTTAAATTAAAACCTTCGTGGTTGTGCGAATATTTTAGTAACACATTAGAAATTCCATTTTAGGACAATTTGTTCCCATAGCGACGCCATATTTTAAATACGGCGCCCTTAAGTCCCAAAATTAATTATTATCAATCTCTTTTCTTTATATTCGAAGCGAAATAACTCGTAAACTGCCAAAGGTAGGCGAAATAGCCCTGAAATAAACGTTGTAGGCCAGTTCAAGGGCTTTCCAACGAGATATGTTTCATTTCTGTATCTTTAAGACTAACGGAGCTAGACTAATTTATGTAATGGTAAGTGTATGGCATATGACTTTTAATGCAGGACCAGAAAGATTGGTCTGACACCTACATTTGTAAGTTCTTGAGTTTTGTGTGAAGGACCGTTGCGGGTAGGGGGAATACCTACATTAGAAGGTACCTAATCATGTGGTATCAGGTGGCAAGCCGAAAACCGCGGCAGGGGACCGGGAGGGGGGGACAAAATGGCCGCCGGTGAAATTTGTCTCTCTGCCTTTAAAGTGCTATAACTTCTACAAATTTTAAATTAAAACGTTCGTGGTTGTGCGAATATTTTAATAACACATTAGAAATTCCATTTTAGGATAATTTGTTGCCATAGTTACGTCATATTTTAAATATGGCGTCCTTAAATCCCAAAATTAATTATTCTCGATCCCCTTCTTTTTATATATTCAAAGGGAAATAACTTTTAAATTGCTACATGTAGGCGAAAGTATCCTGAAATGAACGTTCTTGGACAATTCAAGACCTTTAAAATGAGAATGATAGATGTAGTACTTTTTGGTTTTTAATACAGAAAGATTGGTGAAAGACGCTGTGAAAGGTGGAAATTCAATATCAGAAGCTTAAGCTTACTGATTTTTTAAAGGACTCAGAGCGTCCCTTTTAGGTTTGGGGTGTAAAATATAAATCAGAATTGGGCTATCATCATCGTCATCTTTGCTTTATTTGTTTTTAAACTATGCGTTTCTTGAGGGGACTGGAAAGAGCGGTGTAACGAAAGCACAACACAAACATAAACTGCACAAAAAACACAACATACACAAGTAACTTTGGCTTTACATTTACCTAATCTATCCTATATGATGCTCTGTGATACAATTAGTTTAGAAATATACCCTCGAGTTACACATTTTTGGATTTAAAAGAGAAACCACATAAAGAAAAAATATATTTTCTTGTGAGATTTTTTATTTAACTAATCTGTCAATACCATTGTTTATATTCCTTGGTGTTTGATTTATTTTATTTATTTCATTTATTTACTTTTATTTCTTTATCAACCCGTTGTCTATCCGACCCAGTCGGTCACTATAAAAAAACACTCAATTGGTTAGTGGGTCTTTACTTGTTGGTTTCTGACCTGAGCATTCCTTACATTCTATTTCTAAGGTTTCTCCCCTACGATGTCACACCTATGGTTTCTCACCTGAGCATTCCTTACATTCTGTTTCTAAGGTTTCTCCCCTACGATGTCACACCTATGGTTTCTCACTTGAGCATTCCTTACATTCTGTTTCTAAGGTTTCTCCCCTACGATGTCACACCTATGTTCTGTTTTGTTTACCATTTGATTCAGTGATTGAGCCACCAGTATCTTATTGCATGGAGTTTTACAATGTTTATTATAAGCGTAAATTGTCACATGTACTGACACGGGTATTCACATTTTCTCAGCTTGTTATTATTGTGAGTTCCGGCAATTCGTTGTTGTTATCCACATTGTTTCTGGAGAATTTGAAAATCAGATTCATTTGGTTTCGAAAATAATGTTTCTTTATGATAACAACAATTGATTCCATTATTTGGGGGAACAAAGGCCATATGAAGACTAGCCATCGAGAGTCTCATCACTATCATCTTCTGAATCTTCCCATCGTAAGTCATAGTTTACACACTGATCTTCATCTCCACCACAAAGACACAGTTCCGTACATCGCAGGGAGTGAGATAGACACTTGCATGCCAAAGAACATTTACTTACTGTACAACCGCAGCGAATCAATACAGTCTCTGGAGCGCAAGGTAGTGTGCACATCACAGGAACAATCTTCTTTTCATCACTAGTTTCTTCTTCCCATCCACAATCTATTGGCTTGGCAGATTTGGATGCGATTTTCCGGCACTTTTCCATACCAGTACTTGGAAAAAGGTGTAAGGGCCGCTCTGGTTGGAGGAAGACCTGAGCCTTGAATGTCCCTTTTCGTGAATAGCCACCATCGTAGTTTCCCAATATCTTGAATGTTAGTGCTCGGCACATAAACATTGCAAATGAACTTCTCAATGATCCTCTCGTCATCGTCATTGAACCGACTAGAACCGAGATTTCCAAGAGCTTCAAGCATCGCAACTCCAGCGTTCTAAAATCATTTCCAAAATATCTTCTTTGACTTCCTTGAAAATGCCCCAGTAATATCACACCCTGAGATAGCATGGAACCCAAGTAAGGCTTCTACTCTAAGAGATCCAAGAGAGGTACGGATAGTATGAGTATCTATCATCCTCTTATTAGCTCCAACTCGTGTGACAAACTTCGTATTGGCAGGTAAGTGTCTAGACCACCACACAGACAGAACAAGGACATCAGTATCTTGGGACATTATGTGGATGGTCTGTGCCCCTTGAGACGCTGCATAAAGACTGTGAAGTATTATTTTTGTATCTGCTTCTTCATGTCTCTTTAACTCACTGATGTCCTTCCCTTCTGAAGATTTTGCTTCTGTTCTCCAGCTGGCAACTAAGTGTTTTCCCAACTTGCTTACATAAAGTAGAATTTTTTCTGAAAGATAAGCTGTGAATGCATCTTTGTTTTTTGGATGGGACAGAAGATTTCTCATAGTGATATTTTTTTTATATTGGCAGAGTCAGATATTTTGTATTCGATTGTTGGGCTGTCTCTTGCTCTTTTCTTCACATTTACATTTTAATGACTTATTTCCATACTTATCACAAAACAAGGTGAGTTTCATGGTATTTCAAGATTGTTGACTATTCTTTTGCAGAATTTTGTAGACAAATCGATGCATGTGTTAACATGCGCTGGCTTTATCAACGCTTGGGGTTCGGCCATGCCATCAAGAATAGCAACAGAGTAAGAAGCAGCTGGTCTGTGTGTAATTGATGCTTCAGTGCTAGTAAGTACGGGTGTTGTTGAATCGATTTCTTCCAGTTCTATTCTTTTCTCATCTTCCACTTCCGATTTTTTCTCTCTCCAACTTTCTGAACTGATATTCTCATCTTCCTGGAGCAGCATCTCTTCTACATGTTTCTCATCCTCTTCTGTAGGTTTGCCGACATTCTCTAAAATTTTCATAAGAACACACTCTTTTCTACATAAGAACTAGTCTAGCTCCGTTTTTTTTGAAGATACAGAAATGGAACATACCTCGTTGGAAAGCCCTTGAACTGGCCTACAAAGTTTATTTCAGAGTTATTTCGCCTACCTGTGGTAGGTTACGAGTTATTTCCCTTTGAATATAAAGAAAAGGGGCCGAGAATAATTTTGGGATTTAAGGTAGCCATATTTAAAATATGGCGTCGCTATGGCAACAAATTGTCCTAAAATGGAATTTTTAATGTGTTATTAAAATATTCGCACAACCACAAAGATTTTAATTTAAAATTTGTAGAAGCTATACTAGGGTGAGTCATATGTTAGTAGCGTGTTCATGGATAATGTGCAGCACCCGCCTCCCCCTGTACCACAGAAGCCTATTCGGCGAAGTACATCCCATCACACTGTATGGTCCTTCTCCAACGTTCCACCAGTAACACAAGCCCCTGACGATACCAGGCTGCAGGCTTTGAAGCAAAGAACTCAGTAATGCCAGTTGTCACATCATTCACGGAATGGAATTGTCTGCCCCGCAGGAAGTGTGCCATGGAACGAAACATATGAAAATCAGATGGCGCAAGGTCGGGACTGTAGGAAGTGGTGGTAAAATGTCCACGCCATCCATGTCCGCAATGTGCTGGCGGACTCTTCTTGACCTGTGGCATGGAGAATTGTCAAATTGGAGGAGCAGTTGCTTTCGGTTCACCAGTGCTGGATAACGACGGCGCACAATGTCGTATACCCGTTGCAGCTGTTCAGCATACAATGTACCATCTATGGAACGACCATGTGGAATGAGCTCCCAGTGCACCCGACCTTCGAAATTCCACCACACACACAACATTGTCTTCTCTTCAAACCGCCATCTTTGAACCACTGGCTGCACCTCGGTACCTGGTCGAGGCCATTGTTTTCCGGTGTCAGGATAACGAAGAAAGATCCACTTTTCATCGGTCGTGATGATCCGCCACCAAAACCTGTCGTCAGTTGGGTTTCGAAGCAGTTCTTCACACAGGGTCACACGTTGTTGAGCTTGAGCGGGAGTCAAATCATGGGGAACCATTCTCGGTTGCCTGGAGCTAAATACAAGTTGATGCAGATGACGAACAACACTGGTTTGTGATGTCTGGACCTCATCTGCCAGCTGGCGGGTACTGGTTCCTGGGTTTCCTTCAACAGTGTTCAGGAGGGCATCGATATCCGTCGTCACAGGGCGTCCACTCTTGGGCATGTCATCGTGACAGGTGTCAGCAGACCGAAAACGTTGAAACCACTTTCTAGCTGTGGACGGGTGGACAGTACCTTCACCTTCTACGGCACAAATTTCCTTGGCCGCTGCTGCTGCATTCAACCCCTTTTTCCAGTAATGGCGCAGAAGCACACGACACACAAGTTTCTCCTCAGCCATTGTCCTGCCAACTGTGTATTCAACGCGTAGTTCCTCCCACACACCGTTAACGTTGTGATCAAACAGACACGTGACACGCTTTCTGCTACCACCACCTTCAACTGTTCTACACGTTGCGCCTGGTTTTCCGGCATCAAGTGGGCGGGGCCACCCAACGCTACGAACATATGATTCACCCTGATACCACTTTAAAGGCAGAGAGACAAATTTCACCGGCGGCCATTTTGTTACCCCCCTCCCGGTCCCCTGCCACGGTTTTCGGCTTGCCACCTGGTACCACATGATTAGGTACCTTCTAATGAAGGCATTCTCCCTACCCGCAACGGTCCTTCACACAAAACTCACGAACTTACAAATGTAGGTGTCAGACCAATCTTTCTGGTCCTGCATTAAAAGCCATAAACCATACACCTACCATTACATAAACTAGTCTAGCTCCGTTAGTTTTAAAGATACAGAAATAACACATAACTCGTTGGAAAGTCCTTGAAATTCCCTACAACGTTTATTTCAGGGTTATTTCGCATAACTTTGGTAGTTTACGAGTTATTTCCCTTTGAATATAAAGAAAAGGGGTTGATAATAATTAATTTCGGGATTTAAGGACGCCATATTTAAAATATGGTGTCGCTATGGGAACAAACTGTTTTAAAATGGAATTTCTAATGTGTTATTAAATTATTCGCACAACCACGAAGCTTTTAATTAAAAATTTGTAGAAATTATAGCACTTAAAAAGCAGAGAGACGAGCTTTACCGGTGGCCATTTTGTTTCCCCCCCTCCCGGTCCCCTGCCACAGTTTTCGGCTTGCCACCTGGTACCACATGATTAGGTACCTTCTAATGAAGGTATTCCACCTACCCGCAACAGTCCTTCACACAAAACTCACGAACTTACAAATGTAGGTGTCAGACCAATCTTTCTGGTCCTGCATTAAAAGTCATAACCCATACACCTACCATTACATAAACTAGTCTAGCTCCGTTAGTTTTAAAGATACAGAAATAACACATAACTCGTTGGGAAGCCCTTGAACTGGCCTACAACGTTTATTTCAGGGCTATTTCGCCTACCTGTGGCGGTTTACGAATTATTTCACTTTTAATATAAGGAAGGGGGATCGAGAATAATTAATTTCGGGATTTAAGGACGCCATATTTAAAATATGGCGTCGCTATGGGAACAAATTGTTTTAAAATGTAATTTCTAATGTGTTATTAAAATATTCGCACAACCACGAAGGTTTTAATTTAAAATTTGTAGAAGTTATAGCGCTTTAAAAGCAGAGAGACGAACTTTACCGGCGGCCATTTTGTTTCCCCCCTCCCGGTCCCCTGCCACGGTTTTGGGCTTGCCACCTGGTACCACATGATTAGGTACCTTCTAATGAAGGTATTCCACCTACCCGCAACATCCCTTCATTCAAAATCCCACGAACTTACAAATGCGCCTGGACTATTTAGATCATGATGTGATTTATTTCTATATTTGACTTCTTGTTGAGACACAGGCATTCTCATAAGATTCATTTATCTTCCCATTCTATCAAGTCTCTAATCCAACATACGGTTTTCTTCGACTTGAGCCTTATATATACAGTTGATCTAACATGATAATCTTATAACAAAAATCAACTAATAGGTTAGATTTCTCTCCAATTTTATTTCTTGTAATCTCACACAAATTCTCAATCTCACTGATTAGACATACTAGATAATCTCTTGCTGAGGCTACGATCCTCAAAACAAGACGTTGTGCCTCAAGAAATTCTTCCTGATTAGCATCAACAAGAGCAATACACTCAGTCTTGTGTTCATCTAATATCTTATGGACATTGTCTTGCCCTTTAGCAACTATTTGTAGTTCCTTTTGTACTTTAAGGCACAATTTCAATACAGATATATCCAATACATTTAAATTATCTTATTCAGAATTCTGAACATTAGGTACAGCTACTTCTACTTGCGGCCTATTTGACGTATTCTTAAGTAACGCCACATTGTCCGTTCTCTTATTACGTCGTGTGCGTTTATTATTTCCATCTTCAGGACTAATTGCTCTCAAAAATCTATATATCCGATTCAGAATTCTCTAATTTTACTCTCGTACTATCATTAAATATAACATGAACAAGCCTTTTAAGCTGAGTGCCAATTATATGTGTTACGTATCGTTATTTCTCTCGGTTAAGGTGATCGGTAGAGCATGTATAAAAAATGAGTAAGAATCAATTTTCAGGATTCTAATTTTAATCATGTAACATATACCATATATCGTTGTAGAATAGTTTACGGCTACATTATGAAACTACCTACACACATGTATAGCTTAGCATATTGAATCTGTTGAGTTTAAGAAGCTATTCAATCTTTTAATATATAAAGAAACTTCTAGACGATCTCAACCTAAAAGATCGTTATTTTATTAATAAAATTCCATATTTCTTATTAGGAACGTATTGTTATATATTAAGGTTTACTAATGAAACGTTTACTTCTTAATGCTTATTGATCTGACATGCAGAAACATAAAACTTTACACAAATCTTCTTTGAAGTTCTTCCAAAAATCTAAAGCTTCCAAAATCTCTCTTTCTCTCTCACTTTTCTACTACTGAAACCTGGCGCAAACCAAATGTTTATAACCAACTTGCACTTACTTAGTTCTGTCTTATATTTTCATTCATTGTTATGAAACTCGTAACTATTATCAATTAAACATCAAACAAACAACAAAGTGGAACTTGTTTCACTTACAGTTTCACTAGTTGCACTACCTAACAACCTGGACCTCACTCAACCTCGACCTCGCGACGGGACTTCAACCTCGACCTCACTGAACCTCAACATCATAATCGAATTTCAACCTCGACCTCACTTAATCTCGATCTCAAGTTTTGAGGTCAAAGTCAAATGAGGTTAAGGATGGATCTCGCGAGGTTCAACACCTCTGCCTGTAAGTGACTGACAGTTCAGAGTCGCCATGTATAGGTCCGTTCGAGTTGCAGTGTCGTTTTTCTGACAGTCTACAGTCCAAACCTGGCCATATTGAACCTCTGACTTCCTACAGGACTGACCGCTACTGTTGCCAGCTGCATTCCGTCCTCCGTGCAATGAGGTTCTCCGAGGCTCTTTCCATACTTGTACCATCATGTGATAATAAAGGATGGATGCAGACATTTGACTCATCACTCTGTTTGCTAATGCGGGTTGGTGAAAAGTCCATCCATGTTCGTTCGCCAAGCAATCGGTTGGGTACTAAATACTAGCAGACTCGACGACGTGAACGTATGGATTGGACATTAGTTGTCTACCCCGGTCTGTTCCCTTAAACCTTATCAAGAGGAATTAAGGGTTCTCTTCCAGTTAGTGACCTTTCGAGACGACAGTCTCGGTTTGTCGATCCTGTTCCGATTTCCCGGCCATAGATAAATAGATAGATCTCGTAGATATAATTTAGAATTAGTTAATCTAAATTCATCATAGGTATTGCAATTATAAGTGATCTACAAGGAGGGGCCATTGTATGTCACTCCCACAATCGCACAAGCACGGTGCCCCCAAGAATTTGTCTCTTCCACCGCTCATGCATATAAAACATTAATTTTCCCAGTTCTGTCGTTATTGAACCACAAAAAAATATTGTTAATTAACGCCACGGCTATTCTCACACCCATTTCTTTTTGCGTACTTATAGTTCTTTCCAGATACTATAACCGATAGACCTACATTTTGTGTTAGTACACAGTATCAAGAACCTGAATCTGCAAATACGTATAAATTTGTGAAAGCTACATTGGTTTCATAAAATTCAATGGTTTGCTAGTTTCAAATGTAAAAATATAAATCTTTCAGAGCTTCAGGTATTGATTTAAACAACAAGCAAAATCGCATGTCATGGACAGATTTCGTACAACAGACGAGCACTTGGGTGATTAACTGGAGAAGTTAGCAACGTTGCTCACCTTTTTCCTTTCAGGAACCATTCCAGGAAGCAGTCGGCGCTAGTTTCGTCTTCCGTAGACTTTTTGGCTCGCTGACTCGTTACCCAACACAATGGAGGTTCGTCTGCGAACTCCTCCAATTAATGGTTTCTTTGACGGCTCTCACGACTTCCAGTCTTTTGCTTGCGTGAGGTTTTGGTTAGGTGGCGTTGTTGTGGTGCTACTAGTCTATGAAGGCAGTAGTAGTAATAATAGTAGTAGTAGCGTTGGTGATGATGCTATAGGAAGAAAGCAATACCCCCTCTTTCCAATTCATCCCCCTTCGTCTCCCGTACTCATTCCCATCTTTTTCCATTTCTCTTTTCATTTTCTTTCTTTTTTTTTTAAAGAGAGGAAGAGAAAACAAAAAGATTGGATAGTTTCTTGGCTCCAAAAACCACAAGATCTCGAAGAATGAGTGTGGCTTGTCCAGAAAACTAGCCTTCGAAAGAAAAGAATGGAAAAAGGAAGAGAGAGAGAGAGAGAGAGAGAGAGAGAGAGAGAGAGAGAGAGAAAGGAAGAAAGAAAAAAGAGAGAGAAAGGGAAAAGCAGTACGGAGAGAAGCGGAAAGCAAAAGCAAACGGAATTGGAAGTAAAGTCGACAGAAAAAAAAAAGATGAAGGAAAAATAAAAGCTTCAGCGAATAGCCAGAAATACACCACAAAGGGACTAACTGATGTAGAATTCCACTGCAACGCTTCTTTTGAAGTTGGGATCACGAACAAAAACAACTACAAGAAGGAAAGAAATAGTATTCGTTTTAGAGACAGATTAGTTGTATCTTCTCTTTATTTAAATCTTGGTTTAACATAAATGTTCTCCCATATGTTAAACCATATAGCCTACAAGATATTTGTAATTATAAACTGGCGATTTCCAGCTACACATGGAAGCACATTCTCGTTATGTATTTAATGTATTTTAGGTTTCTATTGTTCATATCCCGTTTTCGATTTGCCAGGGCGGATGCCGGGGATTTTCCCTGTTACGTGAGAATTCTTTCCCCGGTTGTTGATTCCGAATATCATCCCAACCAGGGATAGAATCTTTGTATTTCTACCCAAAAAGGTAATATGTTGAAACTTACCGGCAGTCAATAGTTTTAGGATACCTCCTTCATAATTTATAACAAATCGAACACTGTTAATATCTTTTATTTTGATCATTGTTGAAATCCTTTAATTCTTGTAGTGAATATCACATCCATAGTGATAAAGGTGTTTCAACAATGAACAAGATAGAAAATAAAAATTGTCATGCAAAGTGTTGGTGTATGATCCTTCATCATCTACTTGAAGGATTTCTTGGTTTAAATTTCCACGAGCATACTTCATCTAGCGCTACACTAGCATTAAACTCGATTTAGCAAACAATTAACGTAGACCAAAGCTTCACAAAATAGCGCGTAACTTATCTGAAATACATTATTTGAGTACATCTGTTCCTAAGTGATATTTTTAAATATCTGATATTTTACAAAAATATGTAATCCATTTTTTAAAAAAATACATGTGGAGATTCGTTTGTATGATACACAGGGATTACGCCAGGATTTTTCAGTTTGGGGGGTGCAAAGTGAAAATTGGGAGTGGAGTTTTGCACGTTTTTTATCGATTTTTAACCGGAATATTTTAAAGTTGGAGGTATTGTCGAGAATCTGGGGGTGACCCTCCACAGAACAAGAACCTAAAAGTGTGCCAAACGTAATCTGATTGACTAAAGAATATGAGAGTGTAATAAGAATTGTATACATAGCATTGTGTTTTGCTTGATCTAAACTATCCATTGATTGTGCTTATGAAGATTACAACATAAAACAGGAACATAATCATGAAGAACGGTAGTTCGAGTGATGCTCATAAACGAGTCTGTTTGTGGCACTCACACGTATACAGCTAATTTCGGATCTAGCGAACTATAAGCCCGATTTTTATGCTTGAACTTGGATTTGAAAGTTCTTTGCCATACTAAAACACAGAAAAAAAAAAAATGGGTTGGTAGGACCTCCCTGGGACCCCTAGGGCGGTTCGAAAAAAAATATCAGAATTTCACTTTTCTGATGATATCACTGACCTCAGACCATATAGACCGCCGAAATTTGCGGAATCATATTCTACGTTTCAATACCTTTCAAACGGCGTATCACACGTCAAAAATCGGCGAAGTGGTTCAAAAGTTACTACTTTTTTTAGCGGAATCGCTGAATTTTCCAAATTGATAGAAAAACGTCTCTGTTATTCTGTGTGTCTTGTTGCTTTAGTCCCAAATGGTTGGTACCAGAGGGGGGGGGGGGTTGGGGGTCAATTGCAGGTCCTGTTGGGGTAAAAAATGTTTATTTTTTAAATAGGAGTTACAGTTTTCGAGATGTGGAGCCTACCATGGTCCAAAATCGAACTTTTTGTATGAAGACTATGCACTTTTTTTTAATAGGCAGCCTTACAAAATAAGTGATATCAGTATAAAAGAACCTTTGGGGTAAAGAGAAGAGTGATGCAAGAATTCTACTTACAAAAGAAGTTATATCTATTTTGCGAGTGGCTTTTTTATGTCACTATGGCGGAAGGGAGAATAATAAGTCTCTTAAATTTATTACAAAGAAAACACTTCCGCCATAGTAACACAAAGAAAGTAACTAGCAAAATTGATATCGCTTCTTTTGTGAGTAGAATTGTTGCGTCATTCTTCCCTTTACCCCGAAGGGTTTTTATACTGATATACATAGACACAAAAACAATCAAAATTCAACCAAAATTAATGTTCTCCTGCAAGAGTTGGTCGTGCTAATCAATAAACCAGATCAGGTAATTGCAATTCTAGCTTGACCACTAAAACTATTTTCGAAATATATTATTTTAGTAGGTCCTAAATTGCTCACGAAAGACATTTCAGAAAAAGAAATTGCCAATATTTCAAGTGCTGAAAGTTCTATGCTTATCTTCAGGGTTTTGTGTGGTTGGTTGATTTCCCAGTCTCACACACAGAAGCCTGAAGTTGCGCACAGAGATCACAATACTTGAAACTTCAATAATTACAAGGCAATGTATATGACTGGTTGTTCAGGAATATTTATCCAAATAAATCTCTAAAGCTGAGTGAATATCGAAAATCTGCTTCACTTCGTCGGAAAATGAACCCTGCATGACCACGTAAACACTACGAGAGTTAACCATCTTGAAACTGGCAATATTCGGGGCTGTCTCAAGCATAACTTAAATGGTAACTTAACAATATCATGTTAATCTACGGAGTTCTTTTTTTTATTAGTAAATACATTGTATGTTCTCTCTATAAGCCACTGTTGCCCTGGAACTGACATTATACCATCCCATATAACAGGAGTATGCCAGAATTTTCAGTTTGAGAGGTATAAGTCGAAATTGGAGGGTGTAGAAACAGTTTTTCAGTTCTATTCTTTTCCTTTAAACTTTTTAATTTGTGGTGGCTGCTCGCGAATTAAGAGGAAAGGTACATGCCTATTAGGAGGGGTACGAGCATCTGGCGTAAATACTGTGTACAAGGCCTATAGCTTCGAAAATATTTAACATAGAGGTTTCGAACAAAACATAGTTTGCATAAGACAGAACTGAGTTGTGATATTCGAGAATCAAGTCGCATACAGGAAATACATCTTTCAATAAACGGTTGACATGAAAATTTCAAATAGAAAGTGTCATATGATTTCAGTTTCTTTGGACGTTCATTAAAATTTATAGGCCTGCTACGAACTTACAGAATCACCTCGTATATTCGAAGCATCAGGGAACAAAGATGCAATTTAATTCAATTTAATACTTTTTAGAACCCTGACTATAATCATCAACTAACTAGCCGAAGCTTAGTCTTCACTCTTCAAATTTTAGATCTTTGTTTCTGTGTAAGAGAATAAACGAAATTCGGGAAGATAATATTCACCATGAGAGGAATATTTACTGAGAAAAAATATTTTACGTATTGAATTTTGCCCTTAAGCAAAAAAGAAGTAAGTGTTTATGTACTTTAATAGCATGATAAAAAAAACACAAATATTTTATTACTTTGATCTGGTTTCTTTTTTATACAAATTTTATTACTGCAACATAAAAGCCGCAAAAGATAATTATGACGCAAACTTTGCACTGATGATAACGTGGGTCACGAACATTTTTGATAACTATGTCGTGTAACATAGTGGTTTAGATAACTTTTGATGTGATCGAAAATTCACATCATTTTTGATTCAATTATTTTCTCTATTTTCTTGTATATATTAATACTCAATGAAGGCCACCATTATGAGTACCCGTCTTATTTGCATACGGGTTGTGATATGTATATATAGAATGTAATTTTGGAAGGGGAAACCGTTGGGAGAAAGTTTACTTTTGTTTAGATTTGTATATGAATCGCCAGCTTTGTATGGGTTCGCGACTACGCTCGGCTGCCGGGAGTTCGGAGCTACTCATATGTATGCGTCTGCTAACGCGAGTTTGGCCGATCGTAGAAAGTGCGAGAGCCGGGAGAGTATATAATGATCTGCCCGTGCTTTTGTGAGGTTATCTATCTATCTGATCTGATCTGGTTTTCTTTACTTTGCCTCTGGGATACCTGAGTTGGAGGAGTAGGAGAAGCTGTTGAGAATGTAGGAAGCAAGAAAACTTTAAAGTCCCACTCGGATGGGGACTTAGAATAATTCCCAGCAGCTCACTAAGCTATTGCCATTTTGGGCTGGGAACTTAGTCATTGTATTGACTATGAAACAGTTAATTTTTCTACTTACGTCTAAGGCCGCCCCGGACATCGACCTGTGCGCGAGGTTAGGGGCTGGACAAGGACGAAAGCAGAAAACCAGTTTAAACTCGAGATACTGCGACCGAATCGTACTTCATTAAAAGATTTTGCATTGCTTAAGCTTGTGGAAGCTCAGAAAGTTTGAGGTCATAAGATTTGCAGAGTCCCGTTTGGTCCTGGGGAGGCGTATCGGAAGCTGGTGTGAAAGTATACAGGGTCAACTTCGTTTGTCTGCCAGCAACAAGGTAGGATTGCTGGAGATGCTTTAAGTGGGAAATCGCTTTCGAGACCGGACTGGCTGAGTGTTGGAGTCAGAGGGGTCTGGGGATTTCGGCGAAGTTAATGTTTACTTCAAGAGGACATTTTTGTGCGGGGCTGCATAACTGTTGGGGACGCTCCAAGCTAAGATGAAGCAATGAGATGTGGCAGAAGTTTGTCGAGATTCTATTTCTATTTTTCGTTGGAAGACATAAATCATGTAATGGCGATTCGAGTTTAAGTCAGGCCGGGTTTTCTTTTTTACCTGCAATTAGCAATAAACGTTATATATGTATATTTCTTATTAAACCACTAGTTTCGTTTATGAGCATACATTCAAATCCTGAGCATGGTATGACGTAAGTTTTAACATGACCGTGGCTATATGATTGGGACGAGGCAACCCTGGTTGGACTTGAAATTATCAATCAAAAATCCGTTAGGTTCTTTTTTTTCAACGCCCGCAATAATTAGCGTGGTCAAATGTATAATTAATAGCAACAAGCGAGCTGATCTTTAACATGAATCTTATGGTAGTCATATCCCTCCTACTACAACTATAGTAGATTACGAATGGGGGATGAGAGGTAGGTGTTAATACAGAAGTGAATGAGAAGCAGATGAACATTAACACCTACAAAGTAAGTGAAGTCGTGAAAGTCGAAATGAGAAGATGAATAATTTATTTTAAACAATTCATCAATCCAAAACAATAATATAATATTTTTTCTTCTCTATTTTTTTTCGCGTCACTTTGTTGCAAAATAACGTGGTTCTGGCCTCCCTATTTATGAAGACTTTTTAATTTACTTTTGTCTGTGACACTTGTTTACAAATTTTAACGTTCAAGTTTAGAAACTATATATCAATGTTCATTTTTGTCACTGTGTCTCTTATGTCCTCTCTTCTCCATTACTCTCAATCCTCTCATTCTCATGTTCCAGCTTTGTCCTCACCCTCATGTCCTTGTTTCGCTTTTACCCTCACGCAGCCTCAGTTTCAGGTCCTCGTTTAGCCCCCACCCTCACGTATCTTCATCCTCACCTTCTTCACGTTATAACTTTGCCATTACCCTTACTCACCCTCAGGTAGTGAGAGTGAGGGAATATAACGGTGAGGTGTGCGTGAAGGTCACTGTATTGAAGTTAAACGCCTATGCCATCTATCTGTCTATTTATTTGTTTGTCTCTCTATCTGCCTGTCTATCTATATAGGTTGTTTTAGAGGTAGGTTTTCTCAGTGATGAATAATTCGTGGACAGCTGAAAAGTCACAATTAAAAACTGAAATTCTGATGCATTTAATAATAGTAACTTTAACTTACGTGTAGCGAATTTTACGAAATTATTTTACAAAATAAGAAGTAACTTCAAGCTATACACTCAAATGAAAAGTATAGCTATACACTCAAATGTCTAATATAGAATCGTCCAGAAAACCTTAGGTCACCATGTTTTCCTCAAAACGACAGACATGTGGAAGAAATCTCTGTGGTTTGGACGCAAACGTTGCCACTTCTTTCTTTACTATTCTTCCCTTTTTTTTTCCTTTTTCTCTTTGGAAAAAGATATGACCACCTTTCGCTTCTGCCATCTGCTTCGAGAAAGTGGCAACGCCAGAGAAAATTTATTGTCGGAATCTTTCTGGTGGTGGTGTCAATGTTTGGTAAACCGCAACTGATAGGGGGTCCGTCTCCTTCACCGTAGGCTTTCATGTTAGGATTACGATAATACGAGTCGTGAGTAAATAGAAAAGAAAATGTTTGTATATTTTTATATAATAAAATTTGGAAATACAAGGAAAAATACTGTTCTTAGTATTTTGTTAATCTGTTTGAGCATGTGATACAATTTAGTAATAATGTTTCGCAAGGAGTTCGTGATGTGTTACACAGATTTTAGCAATCCTAACTGTGACGTCTATTATGATTTCAATTACTCATTTATACCAGAAACTGTCATTGCATAATAAACATGCTGTTAAGAACATTGTTAATGTTAACTTTATTTGGGCGAATGTAAAGTCGATTCAAGCCTCAGTAATTTTAAATGTTGGTTGGTTAGTTTCAAATCGTTTCTGTAGAAAGATATGGGTATCAATAAAGAGTAGATAATCAAAGTAAACAATTCTGCATTTTTACTTGATTGCAAAAATTTTAAGAGCTCACATAAGTCTGCATTAGCTTTCAACTTAACACCATGTTCAGACTCAGTGATAGTGATATCAATTGATTCATCTAGGCTGTTGATTTACGATGGTTATTTCAGAAGTTTTGTTTGTATCATAGTTTGAGGTCTTGTAACAATCAGCGCCATTCACAATTATTTTTCAAACTTTAATTTTGATATGCAAACTATTGCAATTTAATATGTGTTTCCAGCATGCAAAGTTTAATAAAGAAAATACGTTTTGCAATCCTTTTTTTTACTTTCTGCTCACGCACTCCGAAACAAGAGAAAACGGTCAAACCCCCTTTTCTTTTTCGAGGAATAAAAAGGGAAGACATCTGACAATGTGGAAACCAGTCTCTTGGTGCGCCAATAACGGAGGAACCGACCACACATGGAGGAGGCGAGAAGAATGAATAACCGTTCGGTTAAATGGAACAAAAGGTGATAGTGCATTAGCACCACCGTATTCTGTTGTTGAGGAAATGCACTTCATTATTGCCAAAGATCAAGTTCCTGCGATAGCGAATATTGAAACCTTAGTGTCTCGCTTTCAGCGCCCAAATGTCTAAGCATGTTTGAGGATGTCGCCAGCCATATTACGCTTTATAACTTGATGTCTCTTTGCAAGATCCAAAAGAGGCAAGTACCAGCAATTTCAGGTGCTAATGGATTTCAACGGAAGACACTGAAAGAAGAGAAAGGGAACACACCACGACAGACGCAAATTGAGTGGAGGACAAATCAATTTTGATTTTTTTAAATTTTGAAATAGAAGGAGGGAGCAAGATTGAGGACAGCCAGGGAGAACGAGGGACCCAGAAAGAAAAGAATTCAGAACCTTTGGAATTGAATAACAGCGAACATCTCGTAACATCTCTCAAAGCTACCTGTGCGATACAAAGTAACTTTGATTTTCTTGCTTTGCGAATATCTCGTTCTCCATAATGTGTGAGTAAATCTTCGTGTGTGCTACCTCTTCTATTGTGAAAGCTCTGCGTGTGTGTGTGTTCCGAAATCTTAGCTTCTATGGGCAGAATGATTCAAGCGTTGAAACACAGTGCTGTTCCTTTGAAAGTGACGGTGTCAAGACTGGAACCAAGGACGTCGGTGTCAATGCGTTGTGCGTACCGTCGATGTGGAGATTCTTGGCGACCCCGGTCGCGGCATCAAGGCGCATGGACGACTGTAGGTAGATACCTGCCGACAGGTGTATATCCGAAAATCTCCAAGCAGCAAAAAGGTAGGACAAAATTTCCTTATTTGTGTTACCCTCGTCGACGCAAGAGACTAAGAGCATAGTATTGCGGTTTGGATGGACGAAGTTAATTGCGGTCTATCAAGAAGGAAGCACTCTCTCTCTACTTTTGATGTACGGCTTATTACACGTCCCGCCGTTTTGCGTAGTGACTGTCAGAACTGCCGACTATCAATGCAAACTTTTTTTTTTTTGTAGTATCATGCCGACTAAAATCTGCGACAGTTCATTGTTGAGACTGATGCCAGAACATTGGACTAGCCAGCTTAAGAATTTATCTTACAATTTTCTATACTGTTTGAACTAGTCTCCATCATAGGGGGGCACACGAACTGTCTCAAGCAACTTGAGTGGGTTAGGACCGGCAATATTTTGACTATTTTATTTTTTATACTGAGGGCATCCTAAAATTTAGCAGAGACCCATAAATAAACTAAAATCAACTTGCCAACCTATAACAGATAGTCACCTTGTTTCCTCACAACCTTTCTTTTTGTTTGTTTTTTTAAACATCTGTAACAAACAGGAGAGATTCCGAGGTCATCAAGTCATGAGAAAAATAGGATACAACAGTTCAGATTATTCAATTATTATTTTTTTGGTTATTTTGATGTATACAAGCAAGTGCATAACTAAGTGTATTTGAACCGAACAACAAACGCACTTCGGAATCTATGCAAGTGAATTCGCCTAATGCAATTATTATATTTCATGATTGTAACATAATGTAGCTATAGTAAAATTGCGCAAGTAACTTTTGATATACTATGTGTTAGTGAGTTTTGTGAATCGTCTATGGTTCAGAGACGCCATGCAAAATCGTCAGGCGTTCCTTCTTTCTTATTTTTTTCTTTGCGGTTCATCGCACCGCATCATGTGTGTCATAGTGGCTGCCTTAAGAAAAGGCAATGCCCATGGCAATTCGTTGCTTGCATATGCGGCTTGAGATCTCAAACCACAGTAACGCTTTGCGAATTCTGAGGTAATAAATAAATAATACTAATAATAATAATAAAAAGCTATAAGAATGGCCATCCAAACCCCGGGTAGTATTATTTTAGGTAGAAATTAGTATTAAGTGTATAGATTTTTATTGTAATTTTTGTTAAGGAATTAACATGTATGTGTGTAATGTTTCCAAGAAAGTAACGCCTCTTAATTCTATCTCTTCCACCTTTCCGTCCCTGTTGCAAATTCTTTTTTTTTTAAGCATCTCATTCTTCTATCCCTCTACTTCTTTCGAGGCAATCCTAGTGGCAGTGCATACTCCAAATTTTTGTGTTTGATAATGTAGCCAGAGAGCAAGGTATATATATATATTTGGTAATCCCCGAGCAAAATCTTAAATTGTAAAGCCATTAGGCAAACGAATAGCAAGCACATCTGTCTCATCCCCGACTTTAAATTGGTACCATGCGAAGTGCTTCAGAACGGAAATTTGTGTAATCTAGTATTTCAAGCTAAGGTGTTATGTCAAAATTGCCCAGTTTAGAGAAAAGCCTAGTTTGTCATGTAAACCCGTGTCATAAAAGTATTGTGTTTTATTTAAATCTGTACAAAGAAACAGGAAAAAGCCGAACACTGTATGTTTACATAGAGAATTCATCAGCGGCTTTAAATAATAATCAACAAAAAAGATAGGCTTAATTGAAGAGCTAAATCAAAGAAAACTCAATGGTTGTGCAAAAGAATATAACTTTGTCCGTCTGTTCTTGAATAATGTAAAAAGTTAGTTTTCTATTTTTTTTTGGTTGAAAGTACATTAAGGAGGGGAGGACAGAAAAGGGAAAGAATTAGCTTGCATTCATCGTGGATTTTTTTATAGTGGTTACTATTTGCATTATTTTGAAATTTTGAATCCCTGTTAGCCAAAATTTATGTAACGATTCACTATTCACATGTTTCCTAAAAGAAACCAATCTAGTTGGTTTACGACCTTTCTTTTGTTTTTGTGCATTTGAGTTAAGTTTGGCATAAAGTTTATATTTTGTTTTCAAACCAGAACGTTTCATTTCTGAGACAGATTGATATCCTCAATCCCTGTTAGCTTCTTGCGGGTTTGACCTTCCGTCATTCCCGGGATAGGAAAAATAGAGAGATTTTTTTTCAGCTTTAGGAAACAGGAACTTCAATAGGGTATTCCTTAGGGAAAAGCTCCTGTGACTTTCATCCCCCTGATGTCTAGTTCGAGCCCAGCCATGTTCAATTGGCATTTTGGTTCATTGCGGTGTGTGTGTGTAAGGAAGCGAGCCCTAGGTTTTCTCCTAGCTTCCTCATGAGACGGGGTGGTGACAGTCGTAAGAGTTTCACCCGGTATAAACAAAAATAGATGTTTCCGCGTCCGGTATGCGTTCATCACTTCCAGCGGTGACGTCCCTGTACGACCAGACTTTGAGGAAATACCTTTTTAAAAACCCTCCTCTCTTCCTATCCAGCCCCATTCAATCAGTTTCCTTAATGCCCTGGAATCCGTCCTGAGGAAGCTGCTTGAAAAATCATCCCGGTCAGAAACTTGAGTTTTTCTAAACAAAAAAAAAATCTTTTTCTGGAGCGGTCGCAAGAGCCTAGCTCTAGCGGCGGTTGCAGTCTCAAGGAAATATTGATAAGCACTTGCCTACAGGGTGAAAATCTTGCCCCCAATTTTTGGAAAACCTCATGTTTGGTTATTGATTTGATTATTAACTTCCATCAATGGGTTACGGATAGTCAAGAAAGCAGCCACGGATTTACTATTATATACCATCTCGGCATACGGGCTTAGTGAGACTGAAGTAATGAAAAAGTCACTCAGGCTGGTTGGTCCCTGGATATGAACCAATGCTCTAGCTAAGCCAATGCTCTACCTGGCTGGAACTAAGCCAATGCTCTACTATCTGAGCTACGGCTGCTCGGTTAACAGTTAATGCTTATATAGCCTCTAAATTAAGAACGCAGTTACCATGAAAACCTCTGAGACGCGAGTGTTGGTTTATTACCTTTGGAAGGTTTTCTGCTAATGAGAAGATGGTTCAGAGAATGTAAATTATAAAAATATAATATCTTATTAAAATAAATCAAAGTGCCCGGAATAACGCCAGCTTCGAACCGTATAGACAACGTTCATATAAAATGGAGACAAATAGGATTTTGCCAATATATGTTATAACCCACGGATAACCTCACGCTCAGCTCTTCTGGGATAACTCACCAAATGGCGGATCGTCTAGTGCTTCCCCAGTGCCGATCTGGGTCCCAGGCAATAAATATAAGGATAAAGGGATACAGGAGAACAATAGTTTTGACACCAAGCATACACTAGTTTAGTTAGAGCAAATCCTTTTTATTCTTCCTATTTCAAGCTTTTCTCTCAATTGAAGTTAAAGAAATAACTCTAAATTAATCTGGAGATCCTTTAATCTTCCCCCCAGCAGCTCTAATGTTAGGGATAGTTCAAAATATAATTGAGACAGGTGATCAGTGAATAACAGGGAGACTCCAATGCTTCGGTTTCTCTAAGGTTTTGGTAAATTACTCTAGGTGTTGTATAATCACATTCATTATTCTCTCTTACACCTTTTTCTTATTAACACATTTGACTTACTTATAACCAATTGATAAAATAAAATAAACATTTAAAGCCTTACAAACTAGCCACTCATTTGGGCCTAGTTACTCCTTATCTAGTGCCTCCGCTTCATAAAGCAGGCCTAAATTTTATGAAGAAGGAAGAGTGGAAATTTGTTTGATAGACTTAATTTTAGGCTCATTTGTCAACTATGCTAGAGATTAAAAGAAATGAATTAGGTGCTAGAGTGGGAGCCATTTATCCCTTAGATTAACCAGTTAACTCTATCTACCTTATCTTCCTAAAAACAGAAAATTGACACTCAAAATTTAGTTCTAGCTGCTCTTAAATCTATAATAATATGGAACTATAGTTACTGTTAGTGCCTTAGATAACTAAGAAGGTGGTAGAAAGATAACAGATCTATTATTATTTTTTTTAAATGATTCTTTACTCTAGAAATTTACAGAACTCTCTCACATACTTGTTAGTATCTTATTTCTCACTCCACTCTCATCCCTTAGCCTAGGTTGTGTAATAGTTTGATTCTCTATCGATGAATTGGCTCTGTTCTTTTTAATTTTCCTTTTTCAACAAGCTCATAAATGTATCACTAGGCAAAATTGATTAGTTCTTTATTAGTGGGGCAATAACAAAATCTTCTGTCTATAATTTTAGACCATGCTCCCTGCCTTAAAAAAAAAAAAAAAAAAAAATGAAGTAAGACTGACACTGAAGATAAAAAACAAATCTGCCCATTTGATAAATCATCCAATTCTAGGAACTTTATAGAGAGTAGGGGAGGACAATGATCATTTCACAAGAAAGGAATATCATCTCTCATCTAAGGAATATCACTGGTTTCTTGATTTTTGGTAAATATACTATTTCAGAATTGTATTTCTTTATGTATGCTAACAATACGTTGATCCCTCACCGGAAATCGAACCCGGGACAGATCGCACTGAAGCCTAGTCGGTAGCGCTCTCGACTTCAGTGCGAGCGGTCTCGGGTTCGACTCCCGGTGGGGGCTAAAAATTTCCGTGTTAACCCAGCATCGTGAGGACAATTGGGAGCTGCTGTGAATAAAAGACAGTGGCGATCACAGTTGAGAGCTTCTTCGACTCTCCTCTCCCAACACGTCTGGTCAGCGTGGGAGCTGTAGATGAACTCCTCCCTCAGGGAGGAGTATATATATACTTCATAATGCATACTTTAGGAAAATTTAATATTGATACGTCTATGTAACACCGACATAGATGACGGAGCTATATAGAAAATCTATAATGTAGTTAAAAGTTTTGCGTCTGTGGGTAGAGTTTGAACCAATTTCGTCAGCTTTATGGAAAAAAAAAAAGAGAATGAACACAATTCTAAAACCAAAAATACGAATCATTATGGTAGAAGTAGTTTCGAGCTAAACTGTTGTTCAAATGTAAACAAAGTATAAAGCGCCTTTTTGTTTAATTTTCCGTGTTTCATGTATCTTTGCCCAGGATAGAATCCAATGGCGAACGTATGTTACTGCGGCGATGAACTTGCGAGTTCCATAAGCCATAGAGTGTGTGAGTTTCATGAATCTACGATCTAATCTTCCATTTAATGCTATTTTTCTAGATTCTATACATATGAAAACTATATACAATTTGGTAAAATTTTAAAAAAAGGAGTTTAACGTCCCAAGTGAGAATATTCAACACTTCATCCCTACTGATTACGAACGTACTAATATCGCTGTATTAAATTTATTTTATGATCAATAATAGTGAAAGAATAACTTTATTCAATATATTTAACCACAGAGAATGCTTTTCAGTAGAGGCCAGTCGATTTTCTTAAAATGTATTTATTGCTTTTAGGTATCTTAGGCTCAGACCGGAGAAGTTAGTTAGTAGCTGTAGAAACTGGTGTAACTAGTAAATCAATATTTGAAAACAGGAGAGTGGATACTCATGTTTTGCGACGATGCCACATAATTTATATCAAATCTTAGGTTTTTTTAGAGACCAACAAGTGGGTTTTATAAAAATTATAATAAATCACAAATAAATATATTACGATAAAGAAAATTGAGTGTATTTTGTAGAGGAATGGTTTATGAGTAATGGAATCTGTTGATGAATGGTTTATTCCTAACACGTTTCATACAGTGGAAAACATTTAATTTTGTAATTTAGGCATTTGAAAGAGACCGCTCATTGACTGAGTGTACGTAGCACAGTTGAGCGTTTTTCTAGCATTCGGAAAGTCCTGGGCTAAAAATCCCGACTGAAGGTTTCCTCAGTCTCACCAGACGAATGCCGGGATAATATCTAAAATAATAACAGAGGCCAATTCTTTATATTCCTTTCATGTCTGTAAACCTTAGCTGTCAATTGACAAACGTTAACTCTATAGAAAAACTACTATGTCCACACAGTGTTACACTTGCTATTGACTCACAAATCCCCAGCCCCTAAATATGTCCCTGATGTGATACAATTTTGGTGAAATCGATTTGTCCGAATTTTTAATATTTAAGACCTTCAGGCAACTTTGACTCAGGCCGAATGGATTATAGGAGAACTGGTGGAATGAAGAAAGTGGGAGGAAACGGGAAAACATAGAGAAAACCAACGTATAAGGTGTTTGTCCACCACAAAGCCTCAGCTGGGATCAAACCGAGGACCCCAAACACCATTAGTGAGCGCTCTACCACTGAGCCACTGCGGCCTTAGATTTGTACGATTTGCGCTGTTACCACCTCATTATTTCAATGATTAAACTGAGGAAAAAGTAATAAAATTGTTATTAAAGAGTGAAAAGTATGTGACTGGACCGGGGATCGAACCCGGGACCTTTGGGTTACCGTCCCAATGCGCAGATGGTAGCGCATTGGGACGGTAACCCAAAGGTCCCGCGTTCGATCCCCGGTCCAGTCACATACTTTTCACTCTTTAATATCGATTGTATCTGTACCTACAGAGGCTTGATGTACAGAAAAAATCGCAAGTTGCCTCCATTTCATCTTTGGATATCTATTACTTGTATTTGAAATATTTACAAACCAAAAACTGTTACAATTTTTATTGTAATCATGTGTCGGCATCGAATATTTAAAAAAAAAAACTATTCAATTTCGAATATACTCGTTCATTACGTGGCAAAACGAGGAGTATTAAAAACATCAACTCTGTTACTTGAAAAATAGTAACAGAGTGGACAGACGAAGGGCCTCTGTTATACGGGCACGGATCAAATGGAGAAAGTACTGGCCAGAATGAAAGCTTCCCAGGAAGTTCTTGCAGTAACCCTACCTTTGAGTGGCTCACCTAAATCTTTTGTAAGTAACCCCTCAAATTCAGGAAAGGGAAGACGAGGAAGAAGATTTGTTCTCAAGAATAGATCGAAATGTTA